>WBZZ01006333.1:127500-135000 GCA_019918135.1 Paulinella micropora
TGCTGCTTCTGCTTCTGCTGCTGCTGCCGCTCGCTGTGCGCGGCGCGGGTGGCCACGGTGCACGCTGCTCTTGCCCGCTGCAGGCCGCACGAGAAGCGCCTCCTCAGAATCGCCACCAAAGGCGGTCTGTACACTGTCTGCCCCTGGCTTCGCTAGTTGCTGGCCCACACTCCCACGCTTGTGACCTCGCCGCCGTTGCACTGCGCGTGTTTCTATCGTCCGCTTGCCTTCCCTGCCTCCCCGCCCACTTTACTCCTACACGCTGTTTGCTTTGTGCTGTCGCTGCCTGTTGCTGCCCGCAAGACGCGCGTCCTGCTCCCGCCTTTGCCTGCCCCCCCCCCCCCCCCCCCCCCCCCTCGCCCGTCGCCCACTTTCACCCGGCACTCCGCATGGCTGCCTCTTGACCGTCGCTGAGCTTGCAACGCCTGCCGCGCGCGTGCGGACGGTGGCTTTGCGGCACGCTTGCCCACGCGTGCGCACGGTGGCTCGATGCCCTGCCTGTGCAGTGGTGGCGCTCTTCAACGCCATCCGCAAACAACAAGCCGAGATCACCAACCAGCCCAAACGTCCTCCCCTTGCCCTTCCTCGTCTTTCTGCTTTATATATATACATATGTATACCCCCCCCACCCCCCCCCCCCCCCCCCATCCATCCATCCATCCATCCATTCATCCATTCATCCATCCATCCATCCATCTATCCATCCATCCATCCACCCATCCACCCATCCACACATCCATCCATCCATCCATCCATCCATCCATACACACATACATACATTAATACATACATACATACATACATCATACATATATACATATATACATATATATAGATACATAGATACATAAATTAATACATACATAGGTACATACATCATACATATATACATAGAAACATAGATACATAGATACATAGATACATAGATACATACATACATGCACACCGCATTTGCCAGCTCATGCATTCATACATTCTTCTGTTTAATATGTGGATTCATGCACACCCATAACTATGCGTAACATACTTACACTTCATAAACGACATGCACAAAGTCATAGATGCATCAAACATACTCGCATGCATATAAATCTGTGCGTGTTGCTTGTGTGTACATGTACATTAAAATTCGTTTCAATCCGCTTTGGTTGACATGTTGACGCAGTGTCTCAACAGCGAGCCCGTCGCTGCTGTGCATTCATGCGGTGCGTGTTGAGCTCACTGCTGTGCGCGTGTTGGCTGTTGGCAGGTGCGGGCATGTCGCAAGAGAGCTTCATGGAGCTGCTCCAATCCTCTGCCAGCGCAACCGCCGGTCCGCTTCCTTTCTTTCCCTTTTCACCTTCGGTTCTACCTGCGAAGGAATGAGGTGTGGGCTTAGGGAGAGCCATTATTGCCCCCCCCCCCCCCCCCCCCCCCCCCCCCCCCCCCCCCCCCCTTGGCGAGCTTTTGTTGTGATTGCTGTCGCCATCGTTGTCGTCGTATCGTTGTTGCCATCACTGGCACATGCCTGTGTTTGAGTCTTCTTCCCACTCTACCCTCCCTTTGCCACGCTCTCACACCACAGGCGCAACCGCCAAACCAAGGACCACATCAAAAGCACAAGCTGCTGAAGAGGCAAGCAGCGTGGCAGCTGCAGGAAGCACTTGGAGCGTGCTGGACGAGAACTACAAGCTAGGTGCAACTCTCAAGGACTGGGACAAAGTGTCTAGTGAGGACGAGAGCTAAGCTAGGCTATTTCCACTCAGTTTCCGCGCGGTCTGTTTTCTGTTGGCCTCGCCTGTCCGTCAGAAAGACAGTCCAGCCTTCCAGCCCTTCACCCAGAGTCGCCCGCTGCTGCCTCCCATCCCTTACTCTGATGCAAGCATTTCGTGAAGAAGCGACCATGTGCCACCATCGTTCAAGGGGCAGTCTCTATCTCAGCATGCTTGGGTCGGTTCTTGTCAGGCTGACCACATGCATTTATTGGGCACATCGCCCGTTGCAAGTCGCAATTGTAAAGTCGGATACTATCACCTTACATCCCTGATCATGGCATGCACTTTGGACATCAAGCACGCTAGCTAAGCGAGGTGGATATCTTGTTTCTAGTCATAATGTTGTCAATTATCGACTGAAACTCATCTATCTATCTATCTATCTATCTATCTATCTATCTATCTATCTATCTATCTATCTATCTATCTATCTATCTATCTATCTATCTATCTATCTATCTATCTATCTATCTGTCTATCTATCTATCTATCTATCTATCTATCTATCTATCTATCTATCTATCTATCTGTCTGTCTATCTATCTATCTATCTATCTATCTATCTATCTATCTATCTATCTATGTATCTATCTATCTATCTATCTATGTATCTATCTATCTATTTATCTATCTACACATCCATCCATCCACGACTAGTCGGAGTCAGTAATACAGTATGTCGTTCACTGTGACGACTTGGATGATGACCACTACATGCTCTGCTACGGCTTGGAGTCGACTCTCTCGCTCTCCGGTACCTAGTCGGGTAGGACTATCAGGCTCAGCTAAGGTTGAGGGGGCCGTAGACGGACCGGTACTAGTAGTAGGGGGTAACAGGGAAGTCACATTTCGGTCTGCAGGGGGTACCGTCTTAGCATGGGACACAAACCAGGGCATCCCACTCACGGAGGCTCGGACCGTCTCAAGGAAGCCAAACGCACGAGCGCCCACTGATCTACGCCTATTGCTTGGGCTGGTGGAGGGCGTAGTCACCGGATTGCTATCGGTCCCGGCGGTAGCATCCCCACCACCGGGGTCTGCATCAACACCAGGGTCGGGACCTATGTGGGACGGCACCCTTACCGGAGCCCTGACCACGTCACTGTCTCTAGCCGGGGACTCTTCACCTTCACGCTCCCCCTCCCCGTCTGATTCCGAGGAAGGATCGGCATCGGACTGCATCTCCGGAGGCTAATCTTCCACGTCCGCCAAACCATCGGGTTGGTAGTCCTCCGGGCAGGGCCTCACCTTTACCACTTGTACCTTTTCCCTTTTTGCTTTGATTAAAGATTTCAGGTTTTGGCTCATGATACCACTACCAGCCTCAGCCGGCTCTGCCTTTGAAACAATCTCAACCTTTGGGGCAGGTACCGCTGACTGCACGCTCACCCCTCTAGGTCTACCCTTACTCTCTTCACGGGGGTTTGGTGCTACCGGACGGAGTGGAGTACCCCTCACCTCTTGGGCGCGTACCGGCACCGATGCTACGGACGGGTGCACAACTCCACTACGGAGGGGGGGGGGGGGGTACCGCACTTCGGAAGTACATGTGTTTCGCTTGTGCACCGGCTGAGGTTCACGCTCGTGCATCGGCCTGAGGTTCATGTTGGCGGTACACCTTCCGGCATGAGTGTACACAAGACGCCTTCCATGTTACCGGTTGACTGCTAATGTCATCCACTCGGTAAACTGTCCGGGTTCACGGGGCTTCGCACAGTGGATGATTGGCAAGAGGGACCGGTTCTCGCGGCTTCGTGTCTCACTATGGCCTCAACCATTAGGGGATGACTTATATTTTTGATCTGGGCTTCTAACTCTCGCTCTCCCATCTCGCACATTAGAGCTAGATGATCACTTCTAGCTATGTCGGCTGCACACCGACGCAATGCATTTTCTCTCTCTTGCTTGGCTCCATGGTACTGATGCTCAACGCAATAGTTGGTATCGATGAGAGTGGCTGCATTAATCCTCAGGGTGTTGAAGTGAGACTCAAGATCCTTCAACCTGGCTACGCACCTGCGCTTTCCTTCCGCTACTCCATTGCACCGCCACTCATTCATCTTATCTATGTCTGCGTCGTCCTCAAGCAAGATCTCAAGACTGTTCTCGTCTTCCAGGGGTATGATCGGTTCAGGAAGGTTTGCACCCCCGGGTTTAGCCATGAGGGCTTCCTCTTTCGACTTGCAGATTAGGAACTTTATCATCTGTGCTAAGGCTACGCACGGCTCCTCATCCTCGGAGTCGTCGCTATCACTACAACCGTTAGAGCAGTTTGCTGCCTCCCCCTTCTCCTTTCGGCCTTTGTCTGGGCACTTGCTCAACTTATGCTTGCACCCGCACAACCGACACTTCTTGCTGCACTTACAGGCGATGTGTCACTTTTCGAAGCAGTTAAAACACTTTGGCATGCTCTTCTCGCTCTTCTTGCTTTTCTCAATTTTGGGGGTGTCGGCCGGTTTGGGAGGTGTCTTCTTGGCTTTAGCGGGATCATGCTCAAACCTACATTTGTCGGCCCATCTACACTCCCCCTGTTTGTCCCACAAGAAACACACCCCTCTCACCTTCTCTCCAACATGGAGGTAGCGGCAGGAGGCAACACGAGTGCATTTGCTTTCCTTGCTGAAGAGCCAGCATTCGTCCTTGGGTTTCCCTTTCCCGGCCTTGCGAGCTGCCAAACCTTTCTACGTGAAGCTAGTCACTTTGGCCCGGTCAAACTTCTTGTCTAGCTTAAGGGCACGATCTTGCACGAACTTCCACCAGGAGGCGAAGTCCCACTTGAACTGCTTACGATTCAGTTCAGCCATTTCAACCCAGACTTGGCATTGCCAAGCTTTCTTTACCCTAGAGTCAGATTGCTTTGGGCACACTAACGCGTCCTTCACTATTTGTTGCATCCTGTCATCGGTTGGGGCTTGGCCATAGTCGGCCAACCAGTCTCTCCTAGCGTTCCTAGTAAAGAGGAAGTCATTCAGTTCCTTCACCTTGTCCTGAACGTCAGAGGGGTCAGCTTTCTCGTACCGGGCTAGCAGTCTGTCCCACAGTGCTTTAGGGTTTTGACCAAAGGTCAGCTTCTCCGGATCAGCTAAGTCAGCTAAGTCACGCACTAGACTCTTCGCCTCACCACCGAGCATGTCATAGATGATGTTGAACACCCTCTCTTTTTGCTTGCTCATCTCAGCAAGTACACTAGCTTCATAGGCCATCACCTGTCGTGTCAGTGCGCCAGCACGATCAGCACCCCTTAGTGGGGTTTTGATCTTAGAGGGGTCCGTCTGTCCTCGGGAGGCCCCACTCTTGCTGTCGCCCTCTAAGTCTGAGCCCTTGCCAGTTGACAGCCTAGGTTTGTCAGTGCTAGCATACCCACTAGAGTAGAGGTCAGAGGTGTGCCGGTCTTCATCTTCCTCCTCCTCCTCCTTCCTTCTTCAGTCTCAGTGGCTGGTTTATCCTTCGGATTGCTAAATACCGGTTTGTAACGCTTGACTGGGGTTTTCTGTCCTCCCACTACCCCTAACGCCTCCTCAAGGTTGGAAGCATCCGGTTTGGGGTTGGGCATAGGCCACAGGCGAGTAGGACCCTTGGTTTTGTCCTCAAGTATTCCTTCACTACTTCTTCGTCCAAGTCAGCCCAATTGTTCCACTCTGCTACCTCTTCCCAAGCTAGCATAAAGGGGGGCACCTCCCTACCCTTCAGCTGTATTTCTAGTACGTTTTCGCGATGTACATATTGCTTGTGGGCGTCAGCACCCTGTAGCACTTCCTTTGGGGCCTTTGCATTACAGCTTTGCACTACCTGCCTATGCAATAGGATCCATGCCTCTTTGCCGGTGAACGTGATATTATTATCTGTCTTACTAGTAGTCATTTCTAACTACCGTCAGTCTCGAACATACACACGCTCCACACACACACACACTTACAAACAGCACACAGCTATGCTCTCTACTTGCTAAATAGAGATAGGGTCACGCTATGCTTACGCTGTTCTGATGGCACAGACACAGGCAAGCAACCACACACACTCCCACACAGAGAGAACACAACAGAGGCTACGAGCAGACTCACTCACACACTACACAGAATAGTGTCTTGCTTGTACACACCACCCTTTACACTCTCTCTCTTCAACTACGTGTGCTACCACTGACTCTATTGCTCAGACTACACAGAGGCTACCTCAGATACCACTTATGATAACCTTCCACCTACTATCAGCCCTATCCGCAAAGTCAGTTCTTCAACCTACCTAGGTTTGTAGCTGTTTTTGTACAACCACCTAAATAATTACTTTTCGCTCCCCTAGTGTCCAATGCACGGTTCTTGAGAGCACACAATCTCACCACACCTCTCTCTCACTCCTCACACAGTCACAACAATAACACAAGGAGTAGATGCGATGATGCAGTACGAGTTCAACAATAGCTGTGCAATGTAAGCTGTTGTGTCCGTGGCTGCTGGTGCTCAATCCAGACAGGCACCACGTCCAACACAACTGGCCTACGTCTTGCACACTTGCCTTGCACACTTGTTGTGTCCGTGGCTCCTGGTGCTCAATCCAGGACGGGACCACATCCAACACAACTTGCTGCTGTCTTGTTTACTGGCCTTGTACACTATTGTGTCCGTGGCTCCTGGTGCTCAATCCAGGACGGGACCACGTCCAACACAACTTGCCACGTCACAGAACAAATGAACAACATCTTTAGGAGGCCCACCCCCTCTCGCACTACGACCTGTACGATTCGGTGTAACCCTCTGTCTCTCTGTTCTGTCCCACTTGCCACCCACCTTGCACTTGCACTGCACACAAGCAGAGCAGGGCGTGGGTAGTGTCTACAGTGATCAGCTGTAGCCACACAATCGAAATGCGCACTTTCCTGTAACGGGGTCACTAAAGGTGGACCCCACACCCCTTGACCGAAGGTTCTCCTCTGCGATCCGTTGCACAGACTCGTGACACGCTGCAAGGCTCGATAACCCGTTGGAAGAAAACCCTCGCGACTTCTTCAAACGGCAAGCGGCACTCGGGGCGTCGCCCTCCTACCGGTCCAAGATTTCCCACGCAGAAGAATTTAACAATAATGAAACACCGCCAGTCTAACTGACGATGTCACACAAAAAATGTACCTCCAGAAAATGACACACGAAACGGCCTGATATGGGTAATACGAGGCGCCTCAGCAAGGGTAATAGTAAAAAGCTAGTGCCACCAGTACCAGAAAAGGTACTCTAAATGACTGTATTAATAACTAATAATACTACTAACCGTAACGAATATTGCTAACGAACAAAATAGCAATACGGACATAGCTGAGGAGGAAGGGTCTAATTACAATACTGATTGTCCAATGTCAGTACGAAGCCTGAGGGCCGAACGACAGAGTCATATATTGTATATGATGATCGCAGATACGGTCACAGAGCTCAGTTGAAGTTGCCACCGCGGCACTCGGAGCCGGTTTTGGAGACCGTTGCGAGTCAGGTTCGTTGGGTGAGGCTAGGTGCATTGATATATCATGAATATAGTAAATAAATATAAATCTAGTAAAAATCGGGTATACATCTAGGTAAATAATTAAAATTTGTACTGCCGTCCGGTTTTGTTGCTGCATTGAATATTATTAATTTTAAAATAAGTTAATTCTTACAGTATTAAAGCCATCCGTGGCATTGAATAATCACGACTACTTATACGGCCTTCCCACTTATCCCCCTGACTAGTGGCAAGTAATTTCTTTTTTTAAGTGTTT
>WBZZ01006333.1:140000-142500 GCA_019918135.1 Paulinella micropora
CATCTACGTGTGGACAAGAGACGGGGAAGTTTTCTTCAAGGACCAGACAAGGGAGCACAGGTTGATAATCAAAACAGAAGAAGACATAAGCATAATCAAAGACCTCTACATGCTCCGCAAACCAAACACACAGCACAGCAAAATCCCCACAAACACCTAAATGAGCTCTCAAAATAAACCCCCAAATCATCTCGTCCACCCTAACCTCCTCCCACAATCCTTCAAACCATACCTGTCTCTCACCTCTAAAAATAACAAAAATAAAACATATAATAAGAACATAAAAAACAACAACAATAATAACAATAATAACAATAAAAACAACAATAACGCACACAACAATACACTCACAATATATCACACCAACATCCACTCCCTCAAAGCACATTATCAAAACCTAATCACACACCTACAACTCCTACCATTCCAACCAGACATCATCATACTCACAGATAACTACATCAACCAATCAATCAGTAACAACGCATTCCCTATCCCTACATACATAGCTAAACATCACATCGACATCTCAATATATTATAAAAGCAACATGCACATCACAATAGACTACAAACAAACCATATCTGACTCATGCAAAACACCACTAACTCTAAGAATATATAATAATAAACTTAAAAATAAACCAATACACACAATAATAGGTATGTACAGACGCCCACTCATAGACAAACAATTCACACACGCATTACAAAATAACATAAACAGCATACTACACAAAACACCCACAAGCACAATAACACTGGTAGGCGACATTAACTACAACCTACTTGACAACATACATAAACCACACACAGATTTTCAAAACCTAATGATACACAACAACCTCTACACTACAATAACAAAAGCAACGAGACACGACATGGTCCACACAACATCCCACACACTCATAGACATGATAATCACCAACATTAATGCTAACATAGAATCAAACATCATAAGCCCATGCGTATCAGACCATCATCCCATACACGCAATAATACACACCCGCACAAAAAAACCAGACACAAACAACACACCCACACTCACCAAAAGCATATATGAGAAAAACAAAGACACAATCCTAGCAAACCTCAAAACACAGTTAGAATACATCACACAAGACAACACAGAAAACAGCGACACAAACCAAAAATTTAGATACATACAAACAACAATAACAAAAGTTATAGAACAATTCGAACGAAAGCCTAAACAAAGTAATAGAAGAAAGAGCTGGTGCAACCCCATAATAAAGAGGCAAATAAGAAAAAAGCACCTACTATATAAAAAATGGAGAGATAACTCGACAGCAGAAAACAAACAAACATACAGACTACAGAAGTACAAAGTCGACAAAATAATACACAAAGCCAAAAAAGACGAAATAATGAAGACGCTAGAAGAAAATAAAAACAACCCAAAGAAACAACACAGAAAACTCAGAGAGTTAGTACCTAACAACAAACCACCGAGAGTGTCACCAACCACAATACAATACAACAACAAAACATACACAAACCCAATAGAAATAGCAAACGCACTCAACGATCATTACATAACAATAGGCAAAAAAACAAGCAACAGCATACCAACAATCGAACATAAACAACAACAAGAAGAGAAAGCGGAAGAAAACACACAAACATACCCAAGCTTCAAACTACATAACACAACAGAAGACATTGTAAACAAAACACTTAAAAACATAAACAGAGATAAAGCAGAGGACATATATAAAATAAAACCAACACTTATAAAAGACATGCATGCCTCCCTCACACCTATACTCACCAACCTTTTCAACAAAGCCATAAACGAAAATAAATACCCAGATGCACTCAAAACAACAAAAGTAATTGAACTATACAAAGCAAGTGACACAAGCATGCCAGCCAACTACAGACCGATGTCACTACTACCCATAATAGCTAAAGTGTTTGACACGATAATAAATAAACAAATAATGGACCACCTAACAAAACATAACATAATATCACACACACAATACGCATTCCGACCTAACTCAAACACAACCATGACAATCCAAACAATAATAAACCAAATACAAAAACATAAAGACAAAGAAGAATTAGTGCTAGCATTGTATGTGGACCTCTCAAAAGCGTACGACACAGTAGAGCATTCAAAGCTACTGGACAAACTTCGGCGAAATTTTAATTTCAACGAAGAAACAGTCCAATTCTTTGCATCCTACTTCTCGAACCGCACCCAAGAGGTCCACACACAATATGGTAAATCTTACAAACGCACCATCACACACGGCATACCACAAGGGAGCACATTATCAACTACCTTTTTCCTACTCTATATCAATGACATAATCAATATCATACAACAAGGAACAGTATATACATATGCAGACGACACAACACTCATAATAACATCCAAAACTCCCACAGACCTACAACAAAAAACACAAATAGAAATAACAAAATTAATAAATTACTTCCACTCTAATAACCTAGAACCGAACCCAACA
>WBZZ01006333.1:167500-190000 GCA_019918135.1 Paulinella micropora
GTTGTAATACCCACGCCGGGTATACTACATCGTTATTACGCTATCATGATTGGCACGGTTTTTACGGGAATTCACTTGTGGAACTGATTCCTTGTTATTAAATGTATTTTAAGATGAATTCTTATTACTTTTTCGGTTTTGACTCGAAGAATACTTCCTGTTTAACTGAATGTTGTATTAGGATAAAGGGGTATGGGGGGGAAGCTTGGAAGCTTGGATCCCATAGAACCTAGTATTAATAAATCGTATATTTTACACTTAACCGTATACAGGAGTGGTGAAGGTTATTAGTATTATTAATAATAAGTTACACAAAGCTGTGGCATCCTTATTGAGTAACCTCCCACATTAATTAATAGCCGTCACGAGTCACACTCTGAAATAGAACGATAACTTCACTATCTGTAACCATGAACGTGCACTACCAGAGTTCATCTCATATGATTTAACAAGGTAGTAGGAGAAAGCGCATATGTCCTTGAACGAGGTGCAACAGGGCCTCCGCGAGAGAAGGGAGAAAACAGCGAGCTTGCTGAAGACGAGTCGCGTGGGAAGTCTTCTGCAGACTGCGAAGAGTCTGCGGCCCCCTTGTTCGTCAGTTCACTGTAAGAATTCATCTGCTTTGTAGCTTCTTTCTTACTTGAGTAAGGGTTGCGGTTCTTTGCATGGGTCCGTGCAGGAAGGTCGACATTAGGAGTCACTGCAGCCGCTCTGGAACGGCCGCGGCGGGCAACACCTGCGCCGTGCAGGGGAGGCGGGCGCGACAGAGGACGAGGAGGCAACAGTAACAGAGGGGGGATAGGCGAGGTTGGAGACGCAGCAGTCGGTTTCAGAACGGAACTTGGTGCACTGGAGTCAATTTCTGCTCTGGCAGTGTCTCGAGAAACACAAGATGGAGATGGGAAAGTGTGCTCAGAAATCTGCGTATGTGATGAGAAAGACGAAGGGACTGAGGCGCACGATCCTGGCCGACGTAATACTAACTCCTGCGATGCGCTGTCCGCGCTGCCAAGGAGAGAATTCTTAGAGGCGCAAGCTGAAACGAAGGGAGCAGAGGAAGGACAGGAACAAGATGACGAAAAACATACTGAACAGAAAGGAGAGGACAACGACGACAAAAAGGAAAAGGAAAAGGAAGAAGAAGAAGAAGAGGAAGAAGAAGAAGAGGAAGTAGTAGTAATTGTAGTAGTGGTAGCACTAGTAGCACTAGTAGTAGTAGTAGTAGTAGTAGTAGTAGTAGTAGTAGTAGTACAAATAGAAGTAAGAGTGGTCGTGTTAGCAGCAGCATCACCAGAAGAAGAAGAAGAAGAAGAAGAAGAAGAAGAAGAAGAAGAAGAAGAAGAAGATGATGAAGAAGAAGAAGATGATGAAGAAGAAGAAGAAGAGGAGGAGGAGATTTGTTCAAAGCCGTCCTGAGGGGATCGCCCAAGCATAACACCCTAAGCGCAATAGTGCACATGCGTTACATTTGCATTAATTGCATGTTATGGATATTTTTCTTCTGCGATTGGGCTGTATAGCTGTGCAGGCCTACCTTGGCGGAATCCTGCCGCCACAGACCTTCTTGAACGTAGCTGAGCGCTGCCTCAAAGACTGTCAGATAGTACCTGTACATGAGCAAGCATCTTTCTGCGTGATTACAGCTTTAGTAGTGTTTCTGGGCTTCATTTTGGTGCTTTCCTCATGAAGCACATAACAAACGCCAGGCAACGACAGAGTTGAAGGTTTACCCTCCTTCTCCGTTGAGAACGCTGCTGTCTGCAAGTCCCCACATGTAGCTGTGCACAACAGTACGAGAGTGTTGGATAGACATATTGACGGAGCTTGAACAAGCATTAGGAATAGTAGTGTTCCCCCTTCCTCCCCCCCGGGGCCACACACACGACATGACTTCTCGCTGTGCCCACGGCTGCATCCATCTGTTCTCTCTCAGCAGGGTGATTGGCTGACTGTCGGTCCGTGGCCGGGGACTCGAGGCGTGCTCGGGACATGACGAAGAGAAAGATGGGGAAGAAGTCATCAGCCGACAGCAAGCTCTCCTCCACGTCCTGACCAGCAGGCCAGCAAATACATACTTTCATGTAAATCAAGTACACAACACAAAAATCTTAAGGCATACTGTGTAAGGATGCACATCCTGCAGCAAGGCGGACAGGCAGAGAAAGCGAGAACGGGCCAGGGGATCTAATTCATGAGTTGCAAGGCAGGCGCGGGTGTGGCTTACCTGCTGCTCTGCCGCCGCGAGCCCGCGCCCCGCCTGCCGCTGCACTTCGAACTGCCATACAACCAATCCAACCAAAACACTTGGAAGTGGCAGCACAATCCAGCTTGCATACAGCCAGCGAGCGCTTCGTTGGGTTCGCTGTGTGCCCACAGTCGATCGGCATCTTTGTCAATATTCACTGTGATTCCATAATGCCAAGCCGTAAAGAAAGATTGTATTCGGTGGGGGGGGGGGGGGGGGGCATATACAGGTATGCAGATGTGTCATGATTGTATGTTGCATGTGTACATAAGATTGTTCAAACACGTGCTCGAAACATGACCATCAATGTGCTAAGGACGACTTTGTAGTGGGCAGGCGAAGGACACGAATCAAAGCGCATAATCGTGGGTGGGACGCTTCGTATATTTTTTTTAGCACAAGATGGTGGGTGAACATGCTTCGTGTGTAAAATGAACTTTGCCAAAGCAATGATGATTGTGACGATGGTGATGATGGTGATGATGTGAGTGATAATAATAATAATAATAATAATAACAACAACAACAACAATAATAATAATAATAATAATAATAATAATAATAATAATTAGGGGCTGCGCACCTGAAAGTCTCACATGCACAACTTTTACAGCCTTCGAGCAATCTCAGCCATTCATTTTGGTGCCGGCAAATTCGCTTCGGGTACGTACAATTGTGGGGCTGGGGTTCCCGGAAGGAGGACCCCCCGGACCCCCCCCTTTCCACAGTCGACAGGGTACGTTCACTTGCCGGAGGTAACCGGCATAAACCCTTCCGGCACAACTCTTAGAGCCTTGGAGCATTCTCAGCCATTCATTTTGGTGCCGGCTAATTCCCGTGGGGTACGTACAATTGCAGGGCTGGTGTTCCCGGGGGCAGGGCCCCCCGGACCCCCCTTCCCCGTCGACAGGGTGCGTTCAATTGCCGGAGGTACCAGCAGAACGCAAGTGTAAGCTCTGGTGGCACAAAAATCTAAAATCTCTGGTTTTGTGCCACCCGACACCAAACCTTTTGGATCTCCGGAGAGAGCTCATCGAGAGGTGTCGGGTACACCAAAAATCAGCCTCAAACTCCCTCTGGTGTGCGCAAACGGCGCCTGGTGGCGCAAAATCCTGAATTTTTTTGGTTTGTACGCCACCCGGCACCACAGTTTTATATTTTCGAAGAGAGTTCATCAAGAAGTGTCAGATACACCAAATATCAGCCGCTAAATCCCCGCGCAAACGGCGCCTGGAGGCAAAAAAGACCTCAATTTTCTGGTTTGTGTGCCACCCGCGACCACAACGGGTAGGTACAATTGCAGGGCTGGGGTTCCCGGGGAGAGGGCCCCCCGGACCCCCCCTTCCCCATCAAAAGGGTACATTCACTTGCCATTCACGCAAATTTTGCGTTAGGGGAGTGTCCTGAATGCCAAAATTTATTGTTTTCTGGGAGTACTTGCCGGAGGTACCGGCAAGTACTCCCACCAGAAAACAATAAAGTTTGGCATTCAGGACACTCCCCTAACGCAAAATTTGCGTGAATTCCAATATATATATATATATATATATATATATATATATATATATCAGCATCAATATCGAGTCTGGGGCTAGCCACCCTGTCAATATGAGCTCCCAACTCCTCCTGGTTCCCACAAACCACGATTTATCGGGTGCAGAAATAGGCCAAAAAAACAAGGAATTTTTTGCATTCAGGACACTCCCCTAACGCAAATATTTGCGTGAATTCCAAAAAAAATTATACCAGCATCAACATCGAGTCTGGGGCTAGCCAACCTGTCAACATGAACTCCTCCCAGTTCCCTCGGGACAGAAGGTGCAGAAATAGGCCCAAAAAACAAGGAAGTTTGGCAGTCAGGACACTCCCCTAACGAAAATATGTGCGTGAATTCCAAAAAAAATCATATCAGCATCAACATCGAGTCTGGGGCTAGCCACCCTGCAATATGAGCTCCCAACTCCTCCTAGTTCCCACAAACCATGATTTATCGGGACAGGGGTGCCGATTTGCTGGGTGGGTGGGGTACACAATTTCCATTTTCCCCTCCCCCCAAACCCCCCACCCCCTACTCCCAACACCTTTCAGGGATAATAGTAATAATAGTAATAATAATAATAATAATAATAATAATAATAATAATAATAATAATAATAATAATAATAATAATAATACAGCAAGCGGGTGTGGGGCGTAGGACCTGGTGTGTGCTATAGATGGCGCGTGCCGTATCCAGCAAGACCTGCATCGCATATACTTGTGCATGCATTCCTGTATAGTACTACTGCCTCACTGCACAATCTCACCAAACGAAGGCATTCTATAAATTACATGAGCAAGGAGAAACATACGGGTAATGATGTGCGCGTTCAATGAACGCGCACAACGAGAGCAAGCACAAGCAGCATAGATCGAGAACACACGAAGAGAATACACCTCCACTTTCTGCGTAGGGAGCGCTCTATGCCCCATGTAGCTGAGCTCAAACACAGCCGCCGCCCAAGCAGTCTCCGTCTGTGGCCAACATGCACGAATATAGTATTCAATAACGGCCTTTCATATTTGCGTGTAAATGCATAAGTCAAACCGTGGTAGAGTACGTAACGTACACAAAATTTTCAACCAAATATACATACATACACACACATACATACATGCATACATACATACATACATACATACATACATACATACATACATACGCATAGATGTACATGCATGCACTTTTACACGTATCAGTCATTTCTTACATCAAAGAACATACATTTTGCATGCATATGCGTACGCATGCATGGAGAAGCCAATCACGCATGGCTGGCTGCGAGCCGTGCACGGGCAGGCAGAGGACGCAGCAGTGCACAGGCTGAGGCTTGCAGGCTGGCAGAGAACAGAGTGTTGCCTGTTGTGTGGGAGGGATGCCGAAGTCCGTCTGTGAGCGGGCGCGCAGCTCCAACAGATGCGCTCTCTGCCACCGACACACAGACAGTAGATCATCAGGGACGACAGTGGGATGAATGTGGCATGTGTTGCAAAGGTAAAATGGACAAAGACATGACTTCTTTGAAAAAAAACAAGTCCGCTGCCTCCCTTTCATTGCTTTTCCATGTTTCTGTCTTTTCTGCCTGGTAAAAGAGCTCCAAGACAGCTGGCAGAGCTGCAGTGCAGCCATCACCGATAAACTCCGAGCCGCTGTGTGCGGCCGTCACGTACTAAGTGCCGAGTCGCTGTGTTGTGTTGTGTGCGTTGTGTGTGTTGGCTGTGCGTGCAGCAAGCGCACCAGCAGGGCGTCCTCCTTGACGTGCAGCCTCTTGAGCCCTGCAGCCACAGCAAAGACATCAGCGAGTGGAACAGACGGGTCAGCCTACAGAGCAGGCAAACAGTTCCTAAGGGACGAGTCGATCGGGTTCATCGAGCAACTGCTCGTATAGAAATCGTTCGAACGTGATGCAGAGCAAGAGAACACATCGAACGGCGAGTCAACATATAGATCAGGTCCGAACTGTCATCGCGCACAGACAGCTTAGCATACTAGCTTGCTGCAGGTCGTGTGCCAGCCAGGCCAGGCAGTCGTGCAGGTGCACGCGCGCAAAGGCACACAAGAAGCAGAGCACGGCGAGGCAAGGCAGGGAGGAAAGACGCAAGGCAGGAGAGAGAGAACGGAGAAGGCGAACCGGTCTGCAGCCTGTCAACGATGGGCAAGAGCAGCGAGCGCTCCATACAGCGGGACACACATGCACTCAGCAACTGCAGACAGGAACAAGAGCAAAACAGGGATATTAAGACCAGTATTTTGACGCCAGACACACTACTAATACTAATGACAACTGTGAATAGCAGAGAACAAGCAGTCGCGAACGCAAGTAAACACCTGGGGAAAAGAGTTTTGGCTTGAAATATGATATAAATATATCTACAGGACGGATTGGTACAGGATGTAATGCGTACACACATACATATCTGCTTACATATTTAACGCAAACATACATAGTTTTCAATGCATACATATGTACAAATCAATTATTCATCTATATGTACGCATGATTGTATGTATGTGTCTGTGTGTGTGTGTGCATGTAGACATGAATGTGTGTGCGAGTTGTGTGGCTAGGGTCGTGTGAGGCCAGCTGCGCAGGGCGGCTTGGCTGCTGGTGCGTCGGGGTGTGTGTAGCTACGGCTTGGCTGCTGGTGCGTCGGGGTGTGTGTAGCTACAGCGTGTGGCGCGGGCGGCTTGGCTGCTAGGGTGTGTGTAATGTATGTAGGCGGTTGTGGGCCATGCGTGGCTGGGCGTGTGCGGCCCGGGAGCTGGGCGGCTGTGCTTGCACGAGCGGCGGACCTGCTCGCGAGCTGCCTGCGCCCTGGCCACAGCCTCCAGATTCTCCTGCGCCCTGGCCACAGCCTCCAGCTCCTGCTGCTGCGCCCGCTCGCACCCTGCCGCAGTGTGCTGAGGGCCAGAGAGACAAGCGGATCAACACGGCAAGGGCAACACGCACCATACACGTGGCATGCATGGACATAGAATCGACACACTTTCCTCACCTTCTTCAAAATGAGATTTTCTGCCCTCCTCTTACTTTTTATCCTCCTCCTCCTCTATGTCTCTCTCACTTTGTCATCCTCTCTCTCTCTCTCTCTCTCTTTCTCTCTCTCTCTCTCTCTCTCTCTCTCTTTCTCTCCGAAGCTTTGGCGACGGATGATCAGAGCAACCTTGGGTAGTAGAGCAATGACGCCTTGCCATGAAACACAAGTAAAATGAATCCAGTCTACCCTCACTAATCGCAGCGCGTTTTCGAAAGTGTGCGTGAATGAGTGTATGTTAGAACATATGTACATTTATGTATGTATTTATGAATGCATGCATGTTGGATGTATGCAAGTATGCATATGTGTATGTGTGTATCTCTATGTGTGTGCATGTGCATGTGCATGTGAGTGTGTGTGTGTGTGTGTATTCATTCCGGTTGTGCCATCAGCGCTGTGGCTGGCTGCAGGGCAAGGCCGTGCTGCAGGGCTGGCTGCAGGGCAAGGCCGTGCTGCAGAACAGATGCGGGGCACGTGCTGTAGAACAGGTGCGGGCATGGCTAGGCAGCGCCGGTGTGTGTGTGTGTGGGGGGGTGGGGGGGGGGGGGGTGGGGGGGGCAACCAGCAGCGCAGGATGATCATCCAGCGACGATGGCACCAGCTCCTGGCAGACCGACACATAGGAACACTTGAGAAACCAAGAGAGACCAAGCACGAGAGCAAAATCGACCCAAGGATCATCAATTCACAACATGGATGTATTGGATTAAATTGCTTTGTTTGTAACTTTAACCTTGCTAATCTGTTGTGTTTGGAGTCCTCGCATCCAGGTTTATGTGCATGACAACGAAGTATTACGGAGGCGTGCATGTATGTGTGTGTGTGTGTGTGTTTCTGTGTGTGTGGAAGTGGCAATTGGCCTGGAGCGCGGCGCCGTGCTGCTGTTCCACGTGCATGCGCAAGCCCTCCATGAACTGCCGCATCACACCTAGCCCCATGCAGCGACCCGTCCAGATGACACACGTAAGGCAGGAGCTCGGCCATATCAAACATGCGGAACAGCAAGCCGTGCATATCAAACGTGCAAGACAGAAGGCGAGAAAGATAGTAGGCAGAGAACAAATGGGAAAAAAAGGCGGGGGGGGGGGGGGGGTAGCCAAAGGAGAAGGAATGAGACAGAATGGGAAGAGGAAATAGCAAAGCGGCAGTGCAGTCCGGACTGACCCAGCATGGTGTGCGGTTTCTTCTCCAGCGTCTGAAAGCCCTTCTGGAACCGCCAGCGCGCCCTGCCCTGCGCCCCGCCCGCGCAAGTCTGTGAGAGCTCTCTCTCTCTCTCTCTCTCTCTCTCTCTCTCTCTCTCTCTCGCTCTCTGCCTCTCTCCCTCTTTCTACTCACAACGGGAGGGCCTATGTGCTCGCTCCACTCGCTGCGGCACACGCCACAAGGCAGGGCGCCGCGGAACCACCACACACACGTCCCCAAGCATACACAGTGGTGCGGAAATGCTCCCAAGCGTGCCAAGCGGTGGAGAAAGACGAACCAAGGCAGCAAAATGGCAGAACAGAAACGGAGGACCTCCTCTGTCTCTCGGTTGAGGAGCCGCGCGTCCAGGAAATGCGACTAAGGGCACAAAGCACGGGCAATGCTTCGCACTGGCCCTTACTATGGCGTGTGCATGTTTCTGCACTTGTTGACTACGCAGCAAGAGCAGCGGCCATAGGTGGCTACCACAGCCAGCTGTACGCCTGGCTCCTGTCCGCCGGTGCCGCCTGCATCCGCCGGCCACGCTGTGCACAGCCAGCCAGCCCAGGCCAAGACATGCCGTGCGCTGGCCAGAGCGGCAGGCGTGGCGGCAGCACACGCAGCAGGGGAGTACAGAGGGACCTAAACAAGGAGGCCGGCCAGCCAGAACCTGCAGCAATAGATCCAGCATGTGTGAGTAGGCAGGTGGGTGGTTGTGTAAGTTGATCTCCTGGGGCATATCTATCTATTTATCTATCTATCTATCTATCTATCTATCTATCTATCTATCTATCTATCTATCTGTCCGTCTGTCTGCCTACCGACCAACTTTTCACCATACCCACCTACCTACATGAGTAACCCCCTTCCTTCCTATCCATCTATCCACCCATACATACGTTCATCCATTCGTTCGTCAATCTAAGCTAGCCCTAACTTCAATGGAGGTTACCTCTATCAATTCCTTGCCCTGGTCATTCGCCTTGCACCCATAATCAAACCACAGCAGAAATGTGTCAGCCAGCATAACTGCCAGCGGCAAAAAAGGCGCCCAGCTTGGACAAGAAGCGTTCAGGCACGCAGATGGTGCAAGCAGGTAACGAGCAAAAGACACGTGTGCATTCGTTGCAAACAAACCAAGAAGAAGAAGAAGAAGAAGAAGAAGAGTAGGAGGAGGAAGAAGAAGAAGAAGAAGAGGAGGAGGAGGAGGAGGAAGAAGAAGAAGAAGAAGAAGAAGAAAATTGTACAAGGCTGTGTTGAAGCCTGAGGGAGTGTGAGAGCGCGCCCATGGCGACGTTGTATTTGAACAGCGCCTTTTCTTCCTGCCATACAGACAAACAGAGATAGGCCGGCAACAAGCAACAAGGGCCAGCTGCGCAGCAGGGCGGGTCAGCAGAGCTAGGAAGACGACAAGGGCCAGCTGCGACGGGCGGGCATGCAGCAGCTGCGGCGTGCGGTGGACGGCAGGTGAGAGCACACGGCACATGAGGACGCACGGCACAAGTGTGAGGGCGCACCTCCCGCATGCGGCAGATGGCTGCGTTCAGCGCATGCACCTGCCAGCACCACCAGCCGCGTCCCCAACCACCTGCTCCAGCCAGCCCCTCAGCCCGGACCCCGCCGGAGGTACCGAACGAACACACAGGAGCGGCACACAACACATAGGTGCAGCGCGGCATGCGCGACACAATGCAACCCAACCCCTGCCAAAAGGGCAACACACTGCGCACTGGCACAGAGGGGCAAGCACGGCACGGGCTGCACACATGCGCCCACCACCAGGGCACAACACGTGTGCGGACCACTTCCTCTGCTTGGTCGCTGAGAAAGCTCTGGGCAGGTTCTGAGATGTACCGCACGAGCTACCACACGAGCCAACACAATAACAACACCAGATGGTCCGAAAAGGCAGCAGCGCAGAGAAAAAAAAAAAACAAAGCTGGCGGCCAGGGCAGCAGACGAGGGAAGCCAGGCAAGGGCAGGCAGGGTAAGCAGGCAAGGGCAGGGCAAGGTCAGGCAGGGCAAAGGACAGGGTAGATCAAGGGCAGGCAGATCAAGGGCAGGGCAGGCAAAGGGACCAGGCGGTGGTGCTCCAGCAAGAGCACGGCGAACACGTCGGCCAGACGGCGCGCGCTTCGCAGCTTGCCGCCCTCCCCCCACTGACAGTCACCACCAGGCACAACAACAAGTCCAACCAAGCCTTGCCACAGCTCGGCTGGGACAAACATCAACTCGCGCTGTCTGCCTTGCTTAGCACTGCAATCTTGCTGGCTGCTTTCCACGGCTTGTTCCTCTTCGCTCTTGGAGCGCACACCCCTTAGTTTATCTATATCGCCGAGGGAGCTGCTGTTTTGTGTACGTTCGGCATGCGGTTGATTGAAAGGTGAGACCATTCAAAACCAGGACAAAAGCAGAGAAAGCATAGTCTCGAGCGAGACAAAAACATGGGACATGTGTACAAGGGTGCAATAAGTAAAGAGGGTGTAACCAGAGCAAGAAGGTAGCAGGGGCAAAAGCGAGCAAAGGGTGAGGTCAGGCGGAACGACACGGGCAGGAAACAGAAACGACAAGGCAGGAAGGAGCAAGACCACTTCGAGGTGTGTGTGGGTCAGGCGCAGCTGGCGCGTGGAGCGGCGACCCAGCACAGCCAACTGCGCCACCTGCACACCACACACCCACAGCAGCGCTGCTGACTGCCGCCCCAGGCAAGGCGGAGATGGAGAGCATGGCAGGCGTAGAGAAGGAAAGCAAGGCAGCGAAGTGCAACACTGAGGATTGTGGGTGATCAGAGCATGCGCAAAAACAGAACAAGCATTAGACGGGGGAATGGTGACACAGGTATGGCGAAAAGTAAGCGAGACGGAGTGGATACAGAAAGCCTTGTGCAGAAAGCGACAACAGGCGGCCCCAGAAACATATAACATGTCATGGCCTGCAAAGTGCGAAGTGATTTATGCCTGCAAGCTATTTTGTATGGACTCCGTGGACTGCGCGGCGGGTCCTTCATACCCCTGTTTGGACCTCGCACTGCCTACTTGGGACTTTTCTTCACGCTCTTTCGCAAATTTTGAGTTTAGTGTGTCATCTACCACGTATGCTTTTGCATGCATCGGTGTATATTGGTGTGCGACTGTGGAAATGTGAGCAAGGACCTGGAAGGTTTGGTAGGAGGCGTGCGAGGACTCTATTGCTGTGGGACTGTTACTGCTGCTACTACTGCGCGGCGAAGGCAACAACGACAAGGCAACCAGGCGCTTGGCACTGCCTGCAACGCAGCAGATAAAGCAGCCAGCGTGCAAAGACGGGCAAGCACAGCGATCAACACTGGCGGCGGAAACACCGCGCCAATATTGCCAGAACAAGACAGAACACAGAGTAGGGGCAGTGCAGCAGGAATCAGCAGTTGAGACCTTTCTGTCTGCCATCCTGGTTTATCAGCGCTTCAGTCTCTTTCTTCCCGCGTTTGATCCAAGCGGACTCTTCTTGGCCCTGAAGCCAAGAAAAAATAAAGGCAACTGATGAAGAGAGCATACACACGGCAGAGCAATAGACAAGGAAATATCAAAAGCTGATTTCTCAAGGGCTAGGTCGGTGGCGAAGTATGTGCAAGAGAGGCGACACCTTAGAGTGCGGGTCGTGTTGGCCGAGCGCGAGGCAGAGTTCGCTCCAGATCAGCTGCGCGGCCTGGTGCAGGCCCGGGCTGCTGCGCTGGCCGCCCTCGCTGCTGTGCTGCTGCAGCAGACAGGCTGCCACGTCGTGCCGCGTCAAATTGCGCAGCTCGTCCAGCGTGCAGATCCCGTACAGCTAGCGCCCACCAGCACACACACACGCACACACACACACACACACACAACAGCCCACAGCACTGCATTCTTTTATGTGTGCCTTGCTGCCACTGAGAAAGCAAGAGCAAAAGGCAGCTGGGGGCAGAGTGGCGGCGGCGACCTGGAAGCTTTCGCGCAGCATGGCCAGCTCAGGCCGGCCCAGTCCAGCCCCCGGCGCCCTGGCCGCAGTCAGGAGACACAGACCACTGCCTCAATGCGCAGCGATGGGTGGGATGCACGACATATGTGCACAGCGTAGCGCGACCGCATCGAACGTATCGCCTGAGCCTATTTTGATGCGCTACGCTCCTAACAACCTACCACCCTCTGGCCGCCAGACGATGCCCATGTATTTCACTCTCTTCAGGGTGCCGCCAGTGTTGTGGGGTCTAGGGTCTAGGCTGTACCTTTGTGCGGCCTGTTGCAGGCCCTCCAGGAACAAGGCGGCAGCACAGCGCGGGTTCCACGCGCTAGCACACCCAGAGCGCGCGTGGTCAGCGACAGGAGACACGACATGCAGGCGAGGCAAGCACGCAGGCAACGGAGGTGTCTGCGCATAATCGCTTGTTCAAGACGGGACCAAGAGCAAAGGACAGCCCAACCGCACAAAGGCAGGGTGTGAATGCCAAGGGTAAGCAAGCAGCTGGCTGGACAAGCAGACCCGGTCGGCGACACTTCTGCTGGGGGTTGGCCCTGAGTATCCCCTGACAGGTAGAGCAAAGTTTCCAAAAATATACAGAATGCTTGCACAAAATTATTCCTAAAGGCTACTAGGAAAGGTATCGAATTCACTAATAATGAGCGGCTGAGAACGTTTCTAGTCATTCATAGCCACAACGAGGGTTGTTCCCGGCTGAAGCGGTTGCCGCTATACTTCAGTAAGAAAGCACAAAAATCTAGCTTTGTTCTTACTGTTATTGCTGTTTGATGTCCTGGTGTTGTTGTTGCTGCTGCTGCTAGCAGAGTGTCAAGAGTGTCAAGAGCGGCTTGCCCTTGATTGGCTCGTTTGTGTGCGTGTATGTGTGTTTCGTTCCTTTGTTTGGTTGCTTGGTGGGTGCGTGTGTGTGCGTGCGTGTCTTGCATGCTGCTGTGCTGTTGGTTTGTGTTGACCTTCTTCTTCAGAGTCGGAGCAGTCTGTGTTGCTGGCGGGGCGCGGGCTTGCCAGGCGCTGGTAGTAGCGGCATTCTCCTTCCAGCTACACGCACGCACCACACACCGGTCAAGGGAAAGAGCCATCTCGCTGAGGTATAGATTGAGTGAAATGTGATTGGAGGCAAGGACAGGGCAGTGAAGAGAAGGGGCAGCTAGAAAGGAGCAGACAGGAGCAGCAAGCAGCAGCATGCGGCAGCAAGGAGCAGCAGTCCAGGGATAGGCCACCAGCCGCACCGACGGCGCCGCTCGATGCTGCCGCTTGAAGTTTGCCGCCATATCGCTCTTGGCCAAACACTGACCGTGCCGCACGCCTTGGCAGCCAAACAAACATCCAGCACTGCTAGCAAAACATATAACACCGTAACTAACATCAACAAGAGCCACTGCCCAAGCACCTTCCCACCCCCCACCCCCAAAATTCTCTTGACTCCCATACAAAAAACAGTGAAGAAGAAAGAAAGAAAGAAAGAAAGAAAGAAAGAAGAAAGAAAGTGCGTGTGCTATGTGTTGCCAGACCTAGGCGGTGCACGAGGTGGTGCGTGTGTGGCGCCACCAACAGGTGCCGACGCTTCAGCTTACCAAACATACGCATCGCCGTCAGCACATACACACATACACACACGTACACAACCACCAGCTGTCGACACTTTAGCTTGGAAAACACACGCATCGCCGTCAGCTATTACACATGCGTATGCACACATACACACGCACACACATACATACATATTGCACATATTCGTGGAGAGAGAGAGACTGACAGACAGTCAGACAGGCCAGCGAGGCACAGCGCACGTGAGCACTTCCAAGATTGTGCAGCGCATGTGAGCATTCCCAACATTGTGCAGCGCATGCAGGCATCGTAAGTCCGCGGCTTATGCAGCCGAGGCAGACGTCAGACACGCGCGATGCGAACAACATATAAGTGGAGCTGCTGCCCTCAAGCGCTGTGCGACCTTTGCCTCATCACTTTTATTCTCGCTCTTAACCATGTCTCTCATCATGTTTGATTGCCGTGGATAGAAATAGAGCAAGCAAAAAGTGAGGAAGGGAAGTAGAGGCAGGAGTAGAAATAGGAAAGTAGCTAGAGGTGGAGAGACCTTTTGACAGAGTCTGTCGGTGAAGCCGTGTGTGGTTTCGCCGGCCTGCACCTGTGGAGCAGCACTCGTGCCGACTGCGCCGCGCAAGCCCTCCTGGCAGCCGCCCACCAGCACCAGCCCAACAAGCTAGCAACTGCCTCTGCCGTGCCCACTCACTCCTGCTCAGATCAATGCCTGCTTCCCCTCTCTCTCTCTCTCTCTCTCTCTCCGTCTCTGCAGATCTCCAGTGGCCGACAACGCCAGGAGGAACGCCGAGAAGAAAACAGTGAAAAAGAGCCTCTTCCTCTATGTTGCGTCCCTTGCTTCTCTCTCCCTCAATGTAAGTCAAAGCAGATATATAGGAAGTTTTGAGGTGCGGGCGGCCAAGGGGCGAGGGGGAGGGGGGGGGGGGGAGGGCCTGCATGGTTAAGTACTGGTCTCCGGGCAGGTAGACAGTCACCATCAGCTTGCCCTTGGCACTCTACGCCGCACATTCAGCATGCGCAAGCGTGGAAGAGAAGGAAAGAGAGAGCAAGAGAGGTGGTGAAGGTGGGAGGAAGGAAGAAGGGACTTAAAAATTGTGTGAGATGAATAAAATGAAAGATATGCTGAAACATAAAGAGGAAGACAGACAGAGAAGGAAAGGAAGGGGAAAAAATCAGCGGGACGAGATAGTTTGCCACACTTACTTGAAAGTGCCCCTCACAAACTGCGCCTTTCAAACTAGTATCATGGTATTCAAGCTATACTAGTCGCGCTAGCCGCCCGAGGCCGCGAGAATGGCCAGCAAGCGCTGCAGCAGACTGGGCTGAGGAAGGGCAGCAGCAGCGCGCGGGGAAAGGGGGGGGGGGGGGGCGGGGCGGCGGCGTCAAGACCGCCCACTGCGCTTGTGCCGACGAGAGCCCGCCCTCGCCCAGCACGCACGACTCCTGCTGCATCGCCGCGGTCCTGCAGCACACACCCTTCGCACACACCGCACAACACAAGCCCGGGCCCTGAAACCGCTCTTCCCCGTCCAACTCTGCTTCTGTCCTTTTTGCTGTGTTCTTGCTGGCTGTAATGTCTCTGCAGTCGTGTTTCTTGCGGGTTGCCTACCTCTTCCTTCCTCCGTTCCATCTCTCAAAGCACTCATACATCACCGAAAAGGAACACGCATACAAATCGCTTGCATAAAGATGTTCGAATGCAAACAGGCGAACAGACGCTGCATGAACTCTCACATATATTCATACATATATCATACAACGAGTTATTATTATAATAAAAAAAACATACATACATACATACATATAAATATATATATATATATATATATATATAATATACAGACATAAAAAAAACATACATACATACATACATACATACATACACAACACACACACACACACACACATATATATATATATATATGTATGTATGTATGTACAGACATACATACACACATGTACGCACTTCATGGATTTATGTGAGTTCAAAATGAACGTGTATCTATGACTATAAGAAGGTATGCCGACGAATTCTGTATGTATCTTGCGTACGTAAGAATGTATGTATTTATTTATGCAAGCACAAACATACATACATACATACATGCATGCATGCATGCATACATATATACATACATACATACATACATACATGCATACATACATACGTACATGTACAGCATACATGCATACAGCATACATGCATACATACATACATACATATGTATGTACATACATACATACATACGTTAGTACGTACATACATACATACATACATACACACACATACATGCATACATGCATACATACATACATACATACATACATACATACATATGTACATACAGGAATCCTTGCATGCATGCATGCACACATACATACATCCACACGCATGCATGCATATATACATGCATACTTAAATACATACATACATACATACATACATACATACATACATACATACATGCATAATGTACATACATTACATACATACATACATACATACATATGTACATATGTACATACATGCATATGAATGAGATGAAGCCAAACGGCTAAGACGATAAAATGTTCCGAATTCTGCGGTATATTCACTTTTGTTGTTGGTATGTTTGTCTCAACCAAAAGTTGTGGAAAATGAGAACACAAAGAAAGAGTGGTGTTGCGCTTATAGTTCTGCTTATCGAAGCGCGTGCGCTTGAGTAGGAGAATCCCATCAATAGTCTTCCTAAAACAGAAATTCTTGAAGAAAAGTCGCATCTCCTCCCCATGCATCACCCTTTTGCTAACGCTTCGTCCTCCCCACCGGCTTCAAGCTCCAGTACTAGCTCCTCAGCATCTCAGACACCTCCCGTCTCGCATGACATGGCTAGTGTTGAGCTTTGCATTCGTTACTTTGCTGACACAAGGACAATCATGACACAATTGTACAAGATACCGGAAGGGACTTATTCCGAGGAAGGGCCTGGAGCAGCTGTCTTCACGGTTTCTCATAAGAATGACAAGAATCAGAACCTTGAGGGTGTGCAGGTTGTCAGACGAAGCACGGAATGCGACACAAAGAAGCTGGAAGCTATGGCTGAGAAGGGTCGTTCAGAGGTGGCATACGAGTTGGAAAAGTTGCCTCAAGTAATCGCAGATCTCGATTCTGATATCCATGATCTTGGAGCCAAACTGGAACAACCAAACAGAAGCGACCGTAAATTTTTGTTGGACAGGCTTTTCCAGTGTCACATGCTGAAGGGAAAACACAGCAAGAAGCTTGAGGAGCTGAGGGCATTGCGAGAGGCGAAGCTTAGTGTAGAAGTGGACCGTATCTACACACGAATGCAGCTCCGCAGTGAAAACATGGTAAAGCGAGCTGAAAAAGAAGTACAGGCCGTTGCCTTGCACAACCAACGAGTCTTTGTTGTGGGAGGAGCTTCAGGGAGTGGAAGGTAGGAAATTATATCATTTGCAAATTGTTATGATTTGAAGTTGTCATGGCATTATTGAAATTGCAGGGCCGCATTGAACAGTGTGGAATATTTGGATGCTGGAAGAAGTGAGGACGGGTGGAGGAGCGATATAGATCCGCTGAGTTGCGAGCGGTTGGGTGGTGCTGCCACAGTTTTGAAAGGAAAACTATACGTAGTTGGGGGATCAGACCTGCAGTCAATCTGGGATAATGCCGAATGCTTCTCACCTCAAACCGGTTCCTGGGACAAACTGCCTAAGATGGCTACGAAGCGTGTGAAATGTGCAGCGTCCTTTCTAAATGGAAAGCTTTGGGTTTTGGGAGGGTCAGATGAAACATTTTCTGCCTTGTCGTCTGTAGAGGTATTTGACGATGTAGCAAAGAGCTGGTCTCTCTCGACTGCTATGAATACAAAGCGAAGCGGAGTAGCAGCAGCAGTATGCAATGGATATCTGTATGCGATCGGTGGCCACAACGGGGAGACAAGTTTGTCCACTGTGGAACGCTTTGATCTTTCACGCAACGTGTGGGAGGCGGTGGCTGCTATGAACTCGAAAAGAAAGAATTGCGCAGCTGCAGTTCTAAATGGAAAGCTTTGGGTAATGGGGGGGTCCAGTCGGGACGATGTTTCTGTGGCGGAAGGTGATGACCATCTGGAGGGATATTCCTTGGACACTGTGGAGCGTTTTGATTTGCGAAACAATCGTTGGGATTTCGTCGCTCCCATGCACTTCAAGCGCACAGGTATGCACAGTTTTAGTGATACACACACACACACACACATATATATATAATATATATACATATATATTATATATATATTATATATATATATGCATATATGTATGTATGTATGTATGTACGTATATATATATATATGTATATATATACATATATGTATGTATGTATGTATGTATATATATATATATGTGTGTGTGTGTATGTGTGTGTGTGTGTGTAATATACATCGATTGCGTGTGTCCACAAATGTATTTGCAAGCATATATGCTTCTTTACACATACATTAGTAAGCAGATTTTTCTTTTAGATGTAGATACGAAAAATTATTGTGGGCATTCATAGAAATAATCGCTCCAAGAACATTGCATAAGGTGGCTGTGCAAATCCTCCCTATCATCGATTTGTCCACGGTCAATAGTAATTGCAAATTCTCCTCTGTCATGACCCCGAACTATCCGCATCGTTCACCCTTTTCCTCGTCATCAGCGCGGCAGCTACCGCATAAAGTATTGATGGGCTGTTTACAGGCTGCGCAGCCGCTGTTTTGAATGGAACGCTCTACGTCATGGGCGGCAGCGATGCCCCGAACTCTTACCTGGCCACTTGCGAGCGCTTCAACCTGGAGCGCAATGATTGGGAAGCAGGTAATTATTAGATAGTTATCATATAGTTGCTTCGGTTTTCTGAAGACTGCTTCATGTTTTGGCAGTGGCTTCGATGGCTATGGGCCGGAATTTCTGTGCTTCGGCTGTTCTTTGAGGCTCGGAAGCAAAGCGTAGTCCTCGGATCACGGTGTCTGAAGCAGCCTTGAGACTCGCAAGAGATTCTACCCGTGGTGGCACCATCGTTAAGAACTACTACTCGCGGCCCGCGGCTGTGGTCAAGTTGTCACTGCGGCATTGTCCAACTCTTCAATTCAAGTTTAGGGCCCCCGTTTGCCCCTGTACTGAGTCTGCTTTTCTTTCTCTCTTTGTGTTTGCCCCAGGGTGGCTCATTGATAGTATTGATGTTCGCGGCCGGTTTGAAGGCTTACATATTATACTTCCTTTCAAGTTCAGCTCTATGAAAAGCAAGCGTTCCGGCTCATTTATTAAAAGTCGCCGAGTCACTCACAGTCGAAGTGCGGTGGAAACTTGAAAACTGCCGCATCGTCACGGTCTGAGGTTAATCAGAGTGTCACGGTCACTGAGTCAGAGTCACACCAGAACTTGAATGAACTTGAAAAGTTTGGTGAAAATCATGATCCCGGCTGTCACCATGATACCAGCCGTTCAATGCATCATCTATATCAAGCTTTATTCACTGGTTCAACTACTAAGCCGGCCTGGTCGATGGCTCAGCTCGTATCGTTTAATGACACTGACGATGTCTCAGAGCCTGTCATGAATCTATTCGGTGGCACTATGCCGGGTAATCATCCGGAGGGCCACGGCCGACCGTCCTAATCCGAGTCAGAAGTTCAAGTTACTCAGTATATTAATATATCTCTGATTCAGAATCCGGGCTGATTCTCATCGGTGACAGGCGGCCAGAGTGCCGCCAGTCTCAGAGTCTGACCGCAGTGACTCGGATGCTCAGAAATAATCTGATTTCAAGTTCAAGTTTCATTGACTTCAACTCAGCAGTGAATCAGCGGCAGCCTGCTTAGCCTGACTCAGCGGGCGGTGTAATACTGAGTTCGACTCGTGACTTCTCGTGCGCATAGGGTTGAGCGCGCTCGGGCCCCCCGGGGCAGGGGGGAGAAGGGATTATGCGGCCGGCCCACTATGATAATGGCCCCGCAATACTTACTAGTACCGTTTCGGTCTCAGCTGAGCCGCGAAAATTTGAACTATATCATAGTACTCACCGATTTTTTAAAGCGTGACGGAACTTGAAGCTAAACAATTTTCAAAAAAACGACTCAGGCTTTCAAGGGGCGGCTGTATCATATAATACAGTTTTCAAAAAACTGTACGGGGCAATTTTCGAAAAACTGCTACAATGAAAGTTTCAAAAAACTGCACGGCGGTGGCAGTGATTTTCAAAAAACTCAGTGCCACGGTACTATGATATTTTTAAAAAACTGTACAATTTTCAAGAAACCCGGTAGGCTGTATAATTTACAAAAAACCGGACTACAATTTTCAAGAAACTGCTTCAAAGTTAACTTGATATAATTTTCAAAAAACTGTATAATTTGAACGGTTCAAAACTTGAAACTGCCAGTACAGTCAATTTTCAAAAAATTGTCAGTAGTACAACTTTCATATGATTTTCAAAAAACTGCCAGTATATGATTTTCAAAAAATTGTATAATTTTCGAAAAACTGTACAATTTCCGAAAAACTACATCCAATTTATTAATAAAATATTAATAATTCTTTAACTTGAAATGTCGGCGGTTGTAGTAACATCCACTTCTGGTAATTGTGTGAGACCGTAGTACGAAGCCTAAGTATTAATAAAGACTAGTATTATAATATTACAGCCGAGGACATTCAAGTGTCAAACCAACCATCAGATTCAAATTAACAACCAGAATTCAAATTAGTTCAATTTGACGGCTATATCCGTCCGCAAAATCAACACAAGTTTCGCGATACCGTTAAATTGCACTAATTTGAATTCTGGTTGTTAAGTTGAATCTAATGGTTGACTTTGACACTTGAATGTCCTCGGCTGTAATACAAATTATTACTGTCGCATTCACTGACTAGTTTCAACAACTTCAGAAGACTTCTCTTTCAAACAAAGAAAACAGTGACACGACTTAGTATCGTACGTACCATAATTTACATTCCGACTCTTTGATTTTTCATAATCCTTATTCTTACTACCAGTAGTAGTAGTATTAATAGTAGTAGTAGTAGTAGTAGTAGTAGCAGCAGCAGCAGCAGTAGTAGTAGTAGTAGTAGTAGTAGTAGTAGTAGTAGTAGTAGTTGGTAGTAGTAGTGGTAGTAGTAGTAGTAGTAGTAGTAGTAGTAGTAGTAGTAGTAGTAGTAGTAGTAGTAGTGGTAGTAGTAGTAGTAGTAGTAGTAGTAGTGGTAAGGAGAAGAAATTACAAGAAAGAGAAGAAGAAGAAGAGGAAGAAGAAGAAGAAGAAGAAGAAGAGGAGGAGGAGGAGGAGGAGGAGAAGAAGAAGAAGAAGAAGAAGAAGAAAGGAGGAGGAGGAGGAGGAGGAGGAGAGAGAAGAAAGAGGAAGAAGAGGAGGAGGAAGGAAAAGATCATGATGAAGAAGCAGAAAAAGTCGGTGTAAAGGAAGAACTAATAAAAGAACAAGGTCTAATCAAAGAACAACAACTTGAGGAAGAAGAGTAAACACTTTGGGAATAAGAGGAAGAGAAGGAAGAAGAAGAAGAAGGAGAAGGAGAAGAAGAAGAAGAAGGAGAAGAAGAAGAAGAAGAAGAAGAAGAAGAAGAGGGCAAGATGGCTGACGTCGAGGGCGATGAAGATAAAGGTGAAGAAGAAGAAGAAGAAGAAGAAGAAGAAGAAGAAGAAGAAGAAGAAGAAGAAGAGGAAGAAGAAGAAGAAGAAGAGGAGGAGGAGGAGGAGCAGGAGAAGGAGGAGCGAGAGGGAGTGGGCGTGAAAGGGGAGGAGGAGAAAGGGAAGGAGAAGGAGGAGGAAAAGGAGGAGGATGAGGAGGAGGAAGAAGAAGAAGAAGAAGAAGAAGAAGAGGAGGAGGAGGAGGAGGAGGAGGAGGAGAAAGGGAAGGGGGAGGAGGGGGCCGAGGCGGAGGAGAGAGATACATTTGGATCAGCCAGGTTGGTCAAACCGCTCAAGTGAGCCTGCACGCACAACAAACACACACACACACACATGTAGCTATATTCGTCAACCCACTCAAGTGATCCTCACGAAACACACACACACACACACACACACACACACGCACACACACAGATTCAAGGCTACATGAGTCTGAAAAGCGCAACAAATACACACATAGACGCATAGTTAGGTACACACACATAGATAGATAGATAGATAGATAGATAGATAGATAGATAGATAAATAAGGGTTCCCTTTATAAATATATATATATATATATAGATAGATAGATAGATAGATAGATCGCAACGGCCACGGTAAGATGGAGCATATATATATATATATATATATAGATAGATAGATAGATAGATAGATAGATAGATAGATATACCGGAACGGGCACTCCCATCCCGGACACATGCACAGTACACAAATTACTGTTTGATGTGAAACTGCGTTCCTTTGCAAGGACTACATTCCTTTGCGACATCTCATCTATCTATCTACAGCTATCTTTCTATCTACCTACCTACCTCCCTACCTCCCTATCTTCTATCTATCTGTATCAATCGTCTACCCCGCAATCACAGTGCTTTATCTTACCGTGGGAATCACGGGTAGACTGTGTTCTGGAAAAAAGAAGAGGAGGACGTTGAAGAAAAAGGCAATCTAGGAATGGAGAGTGGGGAGGATAAGGAAGAAGGGAAAGAAAAGGAATCCGTTAGTCCAAGTGTTTTGAGCACCGTAAGCTTGCCCAAGCTACAATGATGACATTGTATAAGGCCTAAACCCCCGAAGGGACCTAGCCCGGGCTATGCAACACTGGACGGCTATGCAACACTGGACGGCTATGCAACACTGGACGGCTATGACGGAATGCAGTCACCGATACGGACTAGAGGAAGATTAGTCCAATTTTTGACTGCACAGGAGCGATAAATCGCAAAAGAGCAACGAGCTACGCAGGACGATAGCTTGAAGCAAAGGGATTTGGATTGGGGATGGG
>WBZZ01006333.1:217500-220000 GCA_019918135.1 Paulinella micropora
ACCACCGCAGGCCAGCAAAATGCGGGAGAGCCACCTCAAACCGGCTTTTGCTGGGCCGGGGTGGCTCTCCGTGAACCCTAGCATACACCACCATCGATCTGTGGTGTAGATTTGTAATTGAGCATAGTTCTTTTGAAAACAAAGAATTAATTAGCTAGGTGATTTTGACTCCTGCCTGCAGAACGTTAGTGATATGGCCAGTTTGTTTTCCAATCTCACATGGCCATATCACCGTGATATGACCAGTTTGTTTTCTAATCTCACGTCGCGCACGTATTTGAACAACGCATGTACTTTTCTCTCGCCCCCGAAACTCAGCATGTTCGGGGGTTGTGTAGCGAAGCGTTAAGCTTAGATAGATAGATAGATGGATAGATAGATAGGTAGGTAGGTAGGTAGGTAGACAGATAGACAGATAGATAGATAGATAGATAGATAGATAGGTTACATCCATAGCGTGTTTGAAAAAGGTGCGCCCAGCAAAGTCGGGCTGCAGAGCTCTGTGTACACACACAAGACAAGACAATACTTCATTTGTATTAAAAACATAGAACAAAGGGGAGGGAATATTGGAAAAAACAACACATACACATGCACAGATAAGATAAAAGATGAGATAAAGATAAGATGAAGATAAGTTCAGCTAAGCTAAGACAAAGCTAAGACAAAGCTAAGCTAAGGTATTAGACCGGAGTTCGGTCTGGAGGTGCTCGAAGCTAATAAAAAGCTAAGATAAAAGCTAAAATAAAGCAAAAATGAAGCTAAAGCTAACCTAAGGTTTCAGACCGAAGTTCGGTAGATTTCTCGAAGCTGAGATAAAGCTTAAAATAAAGCTAAGGTAAGCTAAATCTAAAATTTAGCTAAGCTAAGCTAAGTTAAGGTATTAGAACGAAGTTCGGTTTGGAGATGCTTGAAGCAAAGATAAAGCTAAGATAAAGCTAGGGTAAAGATAGATAAAGCTTAGGTAAAGCTAAGATATTGGACCGAAGTTAGGTGCTCGAAGCTAAGATCAAGCTAACAAAGCTAAGGTAAAGCTAAGGTAAAATAAAGCTAAGATAAAGCTAAAGCTAAGATAAAGCTAAGCTAAGCTAAGATGCTAGACCAAAGTTCGGTTCGGAGGTGCTCGGGCCACTAGATAAAGCTAAGATAATGCTAAGGTAAGATAAAGCTAAGGTCAAGATAAAGTTAAGACAAAATCTAAGCCAAGCTAAGCTAAGGTATAAGACCGAAGTTCGGTTCGGAGATGCTCGAAGCTAATGTAAAGCTGAGATAAAACTAAGGTAAAGCTAAAGCTAAGATAAAGCCAAGATAAGATACTAGACACTCACAGCTAAGATAAAGCTGAGATAAAGCTATGGCCAAGCTCAGATAAAGTTAAGATAAGACATTGGACCGGAGTTCAGTCTGGAGGTGCTCGAAGCGTGCGCGCGCTGCCAAGTGCATGGCGTGCAACTCCTTCGCGAGCTTTCGCATATCGCCTAGCCACAGACCGACAGACACAAGTGAAAAACAACAACAGACAGGTGCACAGCGTGTAACTCCTTAGCTAACTTTCGCATGTCCACCTACAGACAGACATAACAGAGAAACAACAAACAGAGAAAACAACAAGAGACAAACAACAAGAGACAGATGCATGCCGTGCAACTTCTTAGCTACATCAGCACACACACAAATAAGAACAGACAAACAACAGTCGAACAAACAAAAATTAGACAAAGAGACACGTGCATGGCGTGAAACTTGCCTTAGCTAACGTGCGCATGTCACATACCGACCGACAGACACAACAGATAACACAGAAAAGCATGGCCCAGAAATTACCCTGGTAATTACTCTTAATGTGGTTAGCTTCCCGGGGAAATTGCCCACGTAGCCGGCTACTTCGGCAATTTCCCCGGGAAGCGAACCACATTAAGAGTAATTACCAGGGTAATTTCTGGGCCATGATTTTCTGTGTATCATCAAATCATCATCATCAACAACAACATCATCATCAACAACAACAAGAACGAGAGAGAACCACTCGGGCCGCCCTTTCTTTTAGGGAACAAGCGTTAGTTATGTATGTATGTATGTATGTATGCATGCATGCATGTATGTATGTATGTATGTATGTATGTATGTACGTATGTATGTATGTATGTATGTATGTACCTGGAGACAGCGCTGTGATTTGCTTAGGACCACGCGTATGTATGTATGTATGTATGTATGTATGTACGTATACCTGGCGACAGCGCTGTGACCAAGCGCGTGTACGTATGTATGTATGTAAGTATGTATGTATGATGTATATATATATATATATACATATGTATGTATATATGTACCTGGTGACAACGCTGTGATCTGCTTGGGATGTATGTATGTAAGTATGTATGTATGATGTATATATATATATACATATGTATGTATATATATGTACCTGGTGACAACCCTGTGATCTGCTTGGGACCACGCGTATGTACGTATGTATGTATGTATGATGTATATATAT
>WBZZ01006333.1:222500-231072 GCA_019918135.1 Paulinella micropora
ATTCTTGTCAACAAGAGCACTTTTCATCAAAACATCAAACATTTAACTGACAAATGAATCTTCACCGTAATTGAACCAGCGCGGATGAAATTCATATCCAGATTATGAGCTTGCTCTGCCTTTGCATTTCTTGTTAATTTTTCTATGTATGTTGCTATGTATGTATGTGTGTTGTATGTATGTATGTATGTAAGTATGTATGTAAGTATGTATGTATGTATGTATGTATGTATGTATGTGTATGTATGTATGTATGTATGTATGTATGTAAGTGTGTATGCAAGTATGTATGTATGTATGTATGTACGTACGTACGTACGCACGAACGAACGTACGTACGTATGTACGAACGAACGTACGAACGTACGAACGTACGTACGTACGTACGTACGTATGTACGCATGTACGTACGTACGTATGTATGTATGTATGTATGTATGTATGTATGTATGTGTGTGTGAGTGTGTGTGTGTGTGTGTATGTATGTATGTATGTATGTATGTTATTCATGTTATGTATGTTATTATGTTGTATGTTATATGTATATGTTATGTATGTTATGTAAGTTATGTATGTTATGTATGTTATGTATGTATGTATGTATGTATTTATGTATGTATGTATGTATGTAAATATATGTATGTATGCATGCATGTATGTATGCATGTGCAGATTCTTTAAGAGATGCTCAAGGCAGATCTAAAGCCTTACCTTTTGGGAGGCATGGTGGGGGCCGTCGTTGGTGCTGTGGCCAGCTATCTCTATTCACAACGTAACAGGTGCCTAGCTGTCAGGCCCATTCTACACTAACCCATTTTTACGGGGTGCGAGAAAAGCCACCCCAGGCCAGCAAAAATGCAAAGAGAGCCACCCAGGCCAGCGAAAAGGCCAGCAAAAATGCGAAGAGAGCCAGCCAGGCCAACTTTCGCTGACCTGGGGTGGCCCTCTAGAGCCACCCCTGCCAGCTTTCGCTGGCCTGGGGTGGCTCTAGAGAGCCACCCCTGCCAGCTTTCGCTGGCCCGGGGTGGCCCTCTCGCGCACCCGAAAACCCGAACTTTTGGACGGTGTAGAACAAGCTGGCCTCTGCTGGCTGTCTCGCACAAGAAGAACAACAACAAACAAGAACAACAACAACAAATAACAGCAACAAACAAAACCCAACCACAACAACAACAGCAACAGCAGCAACAACCATATACTTATTTCGCTCTCATTAAACTGAAATATCTGCCTAATTAACCTGTTAAGCTACTTATTTTTTGTTTCTTCGTGTTTTACTTGAGGAGCAGTGAGCGTCGCGCGGAGGTCTCCGCCTTCAGCAAACAGGTAGCATCTATCTATCTATCTATCTATCTATCTATCTATCTATCTATCTATCTATCTATCTATCTATCTATCTATCTATCTATCTATCTATCTATCTATCTATCTATCTATCTATCTATCTATCTATCTATCTATCTATCTATCTATCTATCTATCTATCTATCTATCTATCTATCTATCTATCTATCTATCTATCTATCTATCTATCTATCTATCTATCTATCTATCTATCTATCTATCTATCTATCTATCTATCTATCTATCTATCTATCTATCTATCTATCTATCTATCTATTATCTATCTATCTATCTATCTATCTATCTATCTATCTATCTATCTATCTATCTATCCCTGGAGACGGTCTCTGCCACTGGCAACTCAGCCTGGGGTTCAGATCTAACTATCTCCTACAATGACGATTTTGTGTCCGCCGTTAATCGCGCGCAGCGCAAGGGCTAAACAGGCAACCAACTCCTGACCATGGCTGATGAAGTCGGGGCGTGATGCAAAGGGTTGATGAAGTCGGGGTTGTAGAAGGTAACTCACAACGAGCGTGAACTCCTGAAACCTAGACTTGCTCATGGCATCATCTCCTTAGGGCACACGCTCCTGGGGAGTGCTCTAGTGTTGTCCCGTATAGTTCAAAAGGGCTCGGCTACCTTTCGGCTTGAACTGGGCACAGACACCAACCACAGCGAGACAGTGGTTGGTGTGCAGCTTGGCCGGTGCTGAAAGTTCTTGTCCGGGGGTAGTATAGGAGGCCATGGCTTTTCAAGCTAAGCCACGCCCATAGATTAAACATATCTATCTATCTATCTATCTATCTATCTATCTATCTATCTATCTATCTATCTATCTATCTATCTATCTATATGTATGTATGTATGTATGTACGTATGCATGCATGTATGCAACTCACATTCTACACATGTTTGCTGATGACATTTAAGTGGCAAAAATCATCCAACTTGATTTCATCGTTCTCCATCAAACGTATTGTTACGCAAATGCTGATACCCACCGGTTCAAAGTTGTGCTTGCTGTGCTTGCTGTGGTTGCTGTGTGCTGTGCTTGCTGTGCTTGCTGTGCTTGCTGTGCGCTTGAAAGCTGAGCACGTGACTTCAAAGCGTTTGTCCTGAGTTTACAAATCACGGCTTCAGAATGGTCCTAGCAAATACAAATGATGGAGAAGGATGAGGCCACAGATGGACGAGTTGGCCTTGTCAATGTAATCATCATTACATACTTTCTATTACTGAGATATTCAACTGGCAGAATGATCCCACTTTGAACTCATGTTTCTCAATGAATACTTGAGATAACAACAATAGTGAGTACATCCTTTGAACGTCCTTGTCTTATGCTTTCGAAAGGCGCCGTCAGGCTCGTCGTAGCCCTGCTAGTGACCGAGAGAACTGAGCTCGACATCCGGCGATTTGCCACTTAAGCTTGCATGTCGTTTGTATTGCATCAGACGGGGCTCCGGCCCGGAATCTACCGTCACTTCAAAGGCAACTTGTACGAGGTTATCGAGGTATGCCCCTTTTTGCTGCCTCACTACTGCCTTTCCGCTCGATAGGCTTCCTCACTACTACCTTTCTGTCCTGCCTCATCTGCTCTCGCTGCCTCACTTCTGCCTTTCCGCCCCTTTTCACGGCCTCGCCGTTGCCTTTCGGCCCTTGTCACTGCCTTACTACTGCCTTTCTGCCCTCACTACTGCCTTTCTGCCATGTTTGGCTGGGTGTGTGTGCGGACTGGAGGTGGCCTCGCACTCCGAGATGCCCAAAGACACACCCGAGGCGCTGCACGTGGTAACACACACACGCACAGCCAGTGACACGCGCGGGTACACACACACACACATACAGAGAGAGAGAGAGAGAAGAGAGAGAGAGAGAGAGATAGATATATAGATAGATAGAGAGAGAGAGAGAGAGAGACTCGCAAAACACGGTGGAACATGGTGGCTCATGTTCCCTTTCACTCAATGACAAACAAAAATTCATACGGTCAATTACTTGATCACTGTGAAATATTACACTTGACTTTCAGTTGGGCTCTCATATGTAATGATATGATCATGATGGAGGATATTATTCGATCCGGGCCCGGCCCGGCTCGCCCGCAAAACACGTCAAATGTATTTCGATGATCTAGGTGTATCGTTGCCTCTACGCTGACCGGCGGCTCTGTGTCAGACCGTTGGCTATGTTTACCGAGACGGTTACACGCGAGGGAAAGACGCAGCCCCGTTTCGCCTACGTCGGGGAGGACGAAACCACTGTACGAAAACGTCACGGCTAACCGTGTGTTTTCACATCATGAGTTACTAGCTGAGTAACCGTCACGGTTTACCGTTACATCACCGTCACGAGGCTACGTCTGTAGCCATTCTTGTCAAGGGCCGTGGCTCTGATGTGTCCGCGGATACACGGGGCCATTCATTGATTCAGATTCTCTACTCTCTTTGATAGATCCTCGCGTTCAGTCATCTGACAATGTGGAGCTTAGCTACAAACGCTGAAATCTGACAATGTGGAGCCGTGCCCTCCTATTATAAACTTGATATACTCCGGCTCGCAGACTCACCGACACTCACCGCTTGCTGCTGTATTCAGAATGGCAGTTTGAGGCTAGTGCTGCTGGTGTGTTAGCTGCGTTATGAATGTCAGCTGCGATCCAGACGGACCTGTCGGCTAAGCCTCCCGGCTGCAGGTTAGATAACCGGCTGCGACGACCGCGACCGCAACTGCAGGAAGCGCGTGCGAAGCCTTCTCGCCCTCGGGCGCCGAGCGGCTCCGTGGTGTGGGCCGGCTCCAAGTGCAAGAGCTGCGGACAGCCCAAGAGAGCACACTCCTATTTGCTGTGCGCGTAGATGTGTGCTGGAAGAAGAAAATTGTTTTGCGTGTGTTTGAAATCTTAGTTGTTCTTCAAGTTGAATTTTAAGTTCCCACTTATTCCTAGTGCGCACCGGCAAGTATTTTCTTATTATATAAAAATGTTTGCACCGCCGCGTAAAAAAAAACAAAAAAAAAAAAAACAACAACAACAAACAAACATGAACTGCTACACCGGATTCCATCGATCTCTACTTGTATCGGCATATCGCAAGGTTAGGGCGCACTCAACCCAACTTCGGATATAGTCGTCAGACTTGATCACCTGACACTATATTAAATGATACCGATTTATACAAGGGTATGTCTTCACAAAAAGTAAATGTATTGATGGAAACCGACGACAGGTTATTACATATATATGGAAATGGCGACATTAAATTATTACTCAACCATAAAACATTATACTTGGACATACTGCACAAATATCTTATCGACAGAAGAAAGAGGAAGATTTTAATATAGATACTGAATGTGCTAGAGTACATATACGATTGGTACCGGGGCAAGTATCATTGTTGTTTTATAACGGCTAATTCGTGGGTTGATGTATCTTTATACATAACTCTAAACGAATCTTAGTCAGAAAAGAAATCAGTTCAAAGCGTACTATGTCGGAAACGAAGTTCCGCCATAAAAAACTGGGAGGGTGTACTGTGGACATCTGTACTGCCCCCAACGATAGCTCGTAAAAAGTCGGTAATACAACCAAACACAGTCCTCAAGAATGAGAATGATGTCTCGTTGTATTAGCTAAGTGAAGCCAAAAAGGAAAACGGCAACAGACCAGGAATAAAATGGCATCAGGTCCAATCAGGACAAATAATACTGAAAACCAAGCTGGTGCACCTGTCACCAGGAAAATGTATTTTTTACCGGCTATCAGGGGGGTGATGCCTACAGTACCCCCTCCCGATTTCATGACGGAAATAGCATTTTCGTCATACACCTTCTGATTTCTTTCTGCAAATAGTATGCGCTATGGAGTCATGCCACACAGCGCATCGACCCACGGATAGACGCTAAAAGACGATAAATATATCCTCATACGGCACGTCAAAGCGGATTCTCTAGCCTTTCTTGTAAATTTTGAACTCCTTCCCCTCAATTTCTTTTTTTTTCAGCAGTATGTCAAGAACAAACGTACTATTAATAAAAAATACAAGCAACGTGGTGCTGTATTCCCCCCTTGATCTCCTTCTTCTTCTTCTTCTTCTTCTTCTTCTTCTTCTTCTTCTTCTTCTTCTTCTTCTTCTTCTTCTTCTTCTTCTTCTTCTTCTTCTTCTTCTTCTTCTTCTTCTTCTTCTTCTTTCTTCTTCTTCTTCTTCTTTTCTTCTTCTTCTTCTTCTTCTTCTTCTTCTTCTTCTTCTTCTTCTTCTCTTCTTCTTCTTCTTCTTCTTCTTCTTCTTCTTCTTTCTTCTTCTTCTTCTTCTTCTTCTTCTTCTTCTTCTTCTTCTTCTTCTTTCTTCTTCTTCTTCTTCTTCTTCTTCTTCTTCTTCTTCTTCTTCTTCTTCTTTCTTCTTCTTCTTCTTCTTCTTCTTATTGGACACCGTGATAGCCCAGTGGTCAAGTTCTACCATCTGGGCCCTGTCGCCAGTTCGATTCCCGTCGGTGCCACCAGTATTTTCATTGAACATACCGGTCCGTCTGGACCAGTATTTTCATTGAACATACCGGTCCGTCTGGACCAGTATTTTCATTGAACATACCGGTCCGTCTGGACCAGTATTTTCATTGAACATACCGGTCCGTCTGGAAGTGTTGGAACTGCCCTTGCGGGGGTGTCATTAGAGCCTATCGTCAATTCTTCGTACTCTCCTCACGGGTGAGACGATGGAGGCGCATGTGCAGAAATGCATCAGCCATTGACAGAGAAGCACTATTATTATTATTATTATTATTATTATTATTATTATTATTATTATTATTATTATTATTATTATTATTATTATTATTATTATTATTATTATTATTATTATTATTATTATTGGACACCGTGATAGCCCAGTGGTCAAGTTCTACCATCTGGGCCCTGTCACCAGTTCGATTCCCGTCGGTGCCACCAGTATTTTCATTGAACATACCGATCCGTCTGGACCAGTATTTTCATTGAACATACCGGCCCCCGTCTGGAAGTGTTGGAACTGCCCTTGCGGGGGTGTCATTAGAGCTTATCGTCAATTCTTCGTACTCCCCTCACGGGTGAGACGATGGAGGCGCATGTGCAGAAATGCATCAGCCATTGACAGAGAAGCACTATTATTATTATTATTATTATTATTATTATTATTATTATTATTATTATTATTATTATGGACACCGTGATAGCCCAGTGGTCAAGTTCTACCATCTGGGCCCTGTCGCCAGTTCGATTCCCGTCGGTGCCACCAGTATTTTCATTGAACATACCGGTCTATTTCTGGACCAGTATTTTCATTGAACATACCGGCCCGTCTGGAAGTGTTGGAACTGCCCTTGCGGGGGTGTCATTAGAGCTTATCGTCGATTCTTCGTACTCTCCTCACGGGTGAGACGATGGAGGCGCATGTGCAGAAATGCATCAGCCATTGACAGAGAAGCACTATTATTATTATTATTATTATTTTGGACACCGTGATAGCCCAGTGGTCAAGTTCTACCATCTGGGCCCTGTCGCCAGTTCGATTCCCGTCGGTGCCACCAGTATTTTCATTGAACATACCGGTCTATTTCTGGACCAGTATTTTCATTGAACATACCGGCCCGTCTGGAAGTGTTGGAACTGCCCTTGCGGGGGTGTCATTAGAGCTTATCGTCAATTCTTCGTACTCCCCTCACGGGTGAGACGATGGAGGCGCATGTGCAGATTTGCATCAGCCATTGACAGAGAAGCACTATTATTATTATTATTATTATTATTATTATTATTATTATTATTATTATTATGGACACCGTGATAGCCCAGTGGTCAAGTTCTACCATCTGGGCCCTGTCGCCAGTTCGATTCCCGTCGGTGCCACCAGTATTTTCATTGTACATACCGATCCGTCTGGACCAGTATTTTCATTGAACATACCGGCCCGTCTGGAAGTGTTGGAACTGCCCTTGCGGGGGTGTCATTAGAGCTTATCGTCAATTCTTCGTACTCCCCTCACGGGTGAGACGATGGAGGCGCATGTGCAGAAATGCATCAGCCATTGACAGAGAAGCACTATTATTATTATTATTATTATTATTATTATTATTATTATTATTATTATTATTATTATTATTATTATTATTCACAGGGAGATCGTAAGTACATTGTCTTTTTTAATGACACACCCTTGTATAAGGCGGATATCCTATGATATAGTATTAGGGGGCCAGTCCTAATAGCTATATCCGAAGTCGAGGTGTATGTACCAGACCCTGCGATATACCGACACAAGTAGAGATTGACTGTGCTCAGGTACGACAGTATATAATCTCTAGTAAAAAATAATTTAATGAAAGTTTCAGAGAACATTTCATTTTCGAGAACATCATCCCAGGACTTGGAAAGGGTCATACCCGGGAACACCATCGCTCAATACACTAGCGATCCCCGTATACGGTGTAGTATCATCGTCGATCGACCTTTCACACTCGTATGTCGCGATCGAATGCCAAGTTATATCACTGAGTCTTTTTAATATTCATATTGATAACTGATGATGCATGATCAAATCATGATACGCCGTGGGCAATCAATCAGTTTATTTGAGACACATAAAGAAAAATAGTTTCTTTGTCACTGCCTTCGTCGTCTGGCGCGGATTTCTTTGCCTGGTGGAGGACCACCAACAAAAGTCAGATCGAACTTTGACTGTTCGAGAATGTCCCAGATCTTATTAGGGATTCCGCCCAACGATAATTCAAAAGGGACATCAAGCACTCCTCTTGGCAGTGTCTGAATGGTCCACGCAGTGTAATCCTTGTCTCTGGGAGTAATTGTATCATCCCATGTCTCGAGACTTTTTGCGTCTTTATATACTGGCAGATAATGTCTTGCCTTTGGATCCTCAACCGGGTCCATACTTCTCCAGAACTGGAGTATCGGTTGTACTATCTTTGCGGCTGATGATATTTTGAGTGTCAGTGTGACACGCATCTGTCGTGGGACCGCCACGACCCGCATCAAGTATAAGTCTGAGAGAGTGTCATCAGCGACATGTTGTTCCGCTGGTCTCATCAGATAGAAAACATTTTTCACCCATGCGATGGTTGCTATCGCATCGCCTTCCTTCCATCGCTCATGGACAATCTCAACGTTGCCCGCGGGTCAGTGTCTGTCCCCTCCTCCTCCTGGTGGACGTCCTTTGATCTCATCGACCTCATCGCCTTCCTC
>WBZZ01006334.1:0-87566 GCA_019918135.1 Paulinella micropora
AGGGAAATACACAGGGCAGATAGATAACACACAACAAAATGGGGGGGGGGGGAGAAGTGAGACCAGCGTGTAGCCTTGTTGATTCATGGCAGGCTGGTGGCCCGAAAAGACCGGGTCGCTCATTGGAAACTACCAAAAAAAGCAACACCTTGGTTTCGTTTGCTGGTCGGTAAAAACAAGGTGTACACACAGAGAAAATTTACTAGCAACGTAGAAGCAAGCAAATCACAAACGCCGAGAAAATTCTCACCTGATCAGCAATTACGTTTTTCGCCGGATGCTGGGCGGCCATAAACTCGTTGAAGTGCTATACGGAACAAAAGGTAAGACAAACTATTCGAACAAGAACAGACAAACGAATTCGTGAGCACCTCGTTATTATCCGTCAGGTATTGTTGGCAAAGCTCATCGTAACTGCGTTTGTGCGTGGTCGAGTCCATGAAAAAGGGCCTGTTTTTACACACAGAAACCAAGGGCGTGCGGTGCAAAGACGTGTGGAAGAGTTTAGATTATCGGTTTACAACACATAAATCCGTGCATTCCTTTGTTTGCACACACAAACACACGACTTCACACACGCAAGACTGTGTACAAACCTACACACACAAACACAATCTCTCGTGCATTTCTTTTTGCACACACACAGTGTCACACACACACAAACACACAATACCACACACGCACGAACACACACAGACAAGACCACCACACACAAGACCACACAAACACAAACACACCACACACAAGACCACACACACAAGACCACACACACACAACCCACGCACCTTTTGCAAACGCGCACAAATGAATGCACACACACACACAACTCATGCATTTCTTTTTGCACACAGTGTCACACACAACAACCCACGCACTTTCTTTTGCAAACACACAAGAATGCACACACACAAACCCACGCACATTCCTTCTGTACACACTTTCTTGATTCTACCGCGTAACAGTCGGCTCGAACACAAAGACTAACAAACCTGCCAGGCCCCCTCCTCCCGCAATTATTTGTGCGCCAAAAGCTCATGTACCAGAGCACGCATGTGATTGTCGGTTTTGTTTTTGTAGATCTACGCGGTTCATTCCATGGGCTGGGCGATCAGGCGCCAACATTGGGATTGCACAATGTTGGCAACATTGTGCAAACCCAATGAGAATGGGAGGGGGGGCCGCACCTGCGATGCGAAAAGCCAGCATTGGGACTGCACAATGTTGGCAACATTGCGCAGTCCCAATGTTGGCAACATTGCGCAGTCCCAATGTTGCCAACATTGCGCGGTCCCAATGTTGCCAACAACCCCAAAATCTTTTTTGTACACAGTCCAGTGTTGGCCCGCAGTTTCGCGCGTAGTAGTCCTTGTGTATGTTGCAGTGTTGTACAGATCCGTTTTCGGGTGTGTGCCACAGTCCTGTTGTGTGTGTGTTTCTGTGTGTTCGTGTGTGTGTGTGAGTTTGTGTTCGCGTGTGTGTGTGTTTGTGTTTGTGTTCGTGTGTGTGTGTGTGTGGTTTGTGTGTGTGTGTGTGTGTGTTTGTGGTTTGTGTGTGTGGGTTTGTGTGTGTGTGTGTGTGACTTTGTGTGTGTGTACTTTGTGTGTGAGTTTTGTGTGGGACTTTGTGTTTGTGTTCGTGTGTGTGAGTTTGTGTGTGTGTGTGTGTGTGAGTTTGTGTGTGTGAGTTTGTGTGAGTTTGTATCGTCGTGTGTGTATCGTCGTGTGTGTATCGTCGTGTGTGTATCGTCGTGTGTACAGAGCTGTTGTACGTGTGCATAGTCGTTGTGCCTCGACATCTACTGGTTTTCCTTTCTTTTTCTTTTCTTGTCGGACGGAGAGATCGGCTCCGCCGGACACGATTTTTAGCACAAGAATATCTTATTAAATAACAAACTTCCAGAGCAAAATCACTGGCGCGCCGGGCACCTTAATAAGTTGACTAGGTTTTCTCTGTTCCAGACCAACAAACCAAAAAAACTTTTAATACAGAAAAAAGAGCGAGTTGTCTTTGAATCACCTGCCCCTTTCTTCTAAACCCGCAAAACCAAGCCCAACAGAAAATAGCTGGGGGAGAGGAGACTGCGCAAGAAAAGCGCGGACACAAGTTGAGGTTTTTCTTTGGTGCAAGAGAGAGGTAGTACAGGTTACAAGAACGAGCGAGCGGGCGTCCAGCCCCACCCCCCCCTCTTCAATTCTTTTTTTTTGTGCGTGTGGGTGGGTGTTTTTCACCCGGACCGCTCACCCCTCCCCCGATTTGATTTCCAGTGGCCTTCCGGCATGCGCAGCTTCAGGGTATTTTCTCCGATAAAATACTTGCCGAACGGGTGATCATCCACGGTGGCCTGGGCTGCTGGTGCCTCGAACTCACTGCGGGCCCTCTTGTGCAGGACCTCCGGTGCCGCGCTCACGAGAGAGGCCGCCGCATGGCGCTCTGCCGAAACGAGCTTCTGCTGCAGATCCGACTTGGCCGGTACCGCCGGGGCTGGTTTCTGTGCTGCCAGCGCGCGCCTGATACTGTCCCAGCCACCCTGCCCACACCCGCACTGGCGGCGGTGTGCGTAAAGGCCGCTAGCGCGGCATTGACCCACTTGCGATGGAAACCGGACTCGCTCTCGGACATTGCCGAACTGCTCCACGCCTGCTTCTCGGTGTTCATGGCCCTGCGCTGCTCCTCGCTCAGGAACAGGCCGTAGAAGTTAGCCATATCATCCGAAGCCTCCTCGGCGCAACGCGCAATACGCTCCCGCTGCGCGTCCTTCAGCCCGGCTATCTCGCTGCACATGGAGTCGACGAGGCTCTACACTGCTCCCGTTATCTTGGTTCGCTGGCCCTCGTCGGCAATGCGCGAGATCTGCTGCGAGGCCGCCGCAATCAAGTGCGTCAGGGGTTGTTTGCCGTCCAGCGGCTCTGCTTCGGGCGCGGCGGGGCGTGGCTCCGCGGGAGCCGCCGCCTGCTCGATGACGATTGGTTGCGGGGTTGGCACGGGGGTCAGCCTAGTTTCTGCGGTGGTCTCCATCACGGGCCGGTTGCTGTGCAAGGAATAGGTTTTTATGGCCAGCAAGTCCAGCGCTTGTTTGGGTATAGATTTCCAAAGAGATTCCGAATTAGGCCTCCCCCGCCCGACGCTTAGCGAGGCCTTGAAATGGGCGGGGCGGGGCGGGAGTGCAAGCCTGACCAACAGCCCCGCCCCCCGAACGCCGTGCATTCTTTCGTGCGCCCCTTCCCGCCCGTTCTTCTTCCCCGCCCAGGTGGGTAGCGGGGGCGAGCACAAAACGCCCCAAGGTTTGCGGGCGGGGTTGGATGCGACCAAGAGGTTGTCCCACCCCCCGCCGGCGGCGTGCGAGGCGCGGTTTAGGTAGTTTTCCCGGTAGGCCAGGCGGCTCAGGTCCGCGGTCTGGTGGGGCAGAGTAACGTCCCAGCTAGTGGTGACCGGTTCCGTGTACACGAAGCAGTGCTCGGGCGCCAGCGCGCACTCGCCCAGGAAGTACGTGCCCGGGCGGGCCCCGCGCTTGCAGTACGAATTTTCCAGCACCCAGGCCTGGTTGGTTACGATGTTGCGCACGTGCTGGATGCTGGCGCCCTTGGGGCCGTCGGGGTCGCGCAGGCGCCGCACGCTCGTGATCCCCTCCTCATTGTCGTACGGGTACGTGTACATGAACAGCGACCTCGCTTGCGCGTCATACCTGGTGGCGGCCACGTAGCCCCAGCTCTGGATCTTCTCGCTGTTAGCCAGGCAGGGGTCGTGTGAGTTGTCCATGTGTTCGTAGAAGCACGGTCTGCCTATCATAGCCTCGGCGATGATGGCCAGTTCCTGGTCCGAAAGCTGCAGGCTGTAGTGCTCGCGTGCCTCGGGGTGTCCATTGTGGCGCTTTTCTTCTAGAATGTCGTGCCTCAGAGCGTTTTCGTACAGGCAATGTTCAAAGACCCAGACCGCACTGGCGGCGTCTAGCGGGACGGGTGGTTCAGCACCAAAGAAAACGCAGCGCGAGGGGTCCGCCTGCCTGCCTCGTGTCCTTATGTCACGCTTGCGTTGCGGCATGGCCTGGCCCAAAACACAAACAAAAAAAAACGGAGAGGGAGGGGGAACGGTGGGCCCCAAAAAAAAGAATGCAAAGAAAAAAAAGACGGAGAGGGGGGGGAGGGGTACCAAGAAATGGGGGGGGCCGGGGGGGAATGGGGGGGGTGTGTGGGAAGGGGGGAAAGAAAAGCTAGAATAGAAAGAAGAAAAAGGGGTACAAAGCTGGGGGGGGGCCGGGAGAATGGGAGAGGTGTTATTTTACAGGCTCTTTTTTTTTGTTTCTTAGGTTCCCAGCGTGGGCCGCCGCCTCCCCTCGCCGCCTCTTCTACCCCCCCGGGAAGCTGGTAAACAAAAGCAGAGCGAAGAGGGGGGGGGTGCAGCACCCCCCCCCCCCTGCTCGCCCTTTTTGCCCTCCGGCCCCCCCCCCTACCTGCTGCAAAAAAGGCGGGGTTTGTGTAAGCGAGCGTGGTGGGGGGGGGGGGGAGAGGCAAGGGGAATGGGCGGGAGAAAAAGGGGCGGGAAGAAGGGAGGGGCGGGGAGAAAAAAACGGGAAGAGGGAAAGGGAGGGGAGGAAATGCAAAGGAGGGGGTGCTAAAAAAACGGGAAGAGGGGTAGGGAGGGGGGGGGGCGCGACGACCAACGCATCTGCGGGAGGCCGTCACCCCAGCCGTCGTGTTTTGGTTTAGAATCCACAGCAATAGCCTAAACCACAAGCCGCTGGTCCCAAAACAAGAATGGCCCGCACGAAATACGCCCAAGAGAGCAAGAGCAGACGCAAGAAGGCACGCGAGGGGCCCCAAAAGGCCGCTGACGAGCCCAGCAAGAAAAAGCACAAGCAGCACAGCAAGACTCACAGCAAGAAGAGCGACAAGAAACAGAAAAAGCAAAAGCAAAAGCGCGAGGAAGAGCCCGAACCACGCCCGAAGAGAGTGGTCAAGTGCTACCGCCTGCTGAACGCAGAGTGCAACAGGGCCCAAAAGTTTAGTCTGAACCACTTCGCACTCCGGCGGGCGCCGTTCCGCCGCCGCCTGTACAGACAAGTTATGCAGATCGGGGGCAGGGTCGAGAGGTACAACAAATCAGCCCTGTACGCACTCATGATTGCGGCCGAGGACTACCTGCGCTCCCTGTTTGAAAAAAGTAAGAGATTAGCCATCTTACAGAAACAGCACACGTTGCTGCGCAAACACTGGCGCTTCGCTGAATTCGAGGAGAAGATGTCGTTGCAAAGGATGGTGCCAAACCCTTGAAAAGACGCTCGCTCACCTAGACAAAAAAAAAACTTCTTGGGGTTTTTTTGCTTTTGCCACAACCTTTTTTTTGGCTGTCTTATGGGTCCCCAAAAAGACAACGCGCGCGCCCCCAAGATTTTTATTATTAAAAAAGCTTGCCTTTTCTTGTTGTAGTCTGGCCGGCCCGCCGGCTTTTATTTATTCCTTTGCGACGGAAAGTGCGGCCTCTATATTTTTTATTGCTGGTTGTTTCTTCATCAAAGCCATTCAGCGAACCTTCGCTGGCCGAGCCGTCGGAGCAAGGCGTCAGAACAATGCGACGCGAACTCAACCTGCCTTGCAACAAGCCGGGGGACTCCAAGCTAAAGCTTTTATTTGGCTGCGTGGGGGTTTTCTGTAATTCCAGGAGTTGGTGCTGCAGGTCTTCTGCGCCAAAGGGCAGGCTGTGTCTGGGCGAGCCCGGCTCGCTCCTAGTTTCCCCGTGGTGCACGGACCTGCAGGGCTCGGGCATACTGTAGCAAGTGGAGCTCCTGAGCCTGGTCAGCACGGGGGGCGCTGACGCGACCCTGTTGTGTGATTGTGGGGCCTGGCGTCCTGCGGGGCCCCCGAAATCAACGTTGTCAACCACGTCGTCTTCCAGAGCGGGGGGCTCCCCCTCAGCCGGGTTGGCCACGCCGGACAGCATATCGGGACGGCGGCGGGGCGGCGCCGTGCTAGGCGCCCGTGGGTGGTTCAGGGCCTTGATGTCCAGGGGAGGCGGGCGCCTCGTCGTCGGCGACAGCGGGCCGCTGCTCGCCCTCGGGGTAGCGGTAGCTTGCGAGGTAACACGAAGACGGTCGTGCCTAACGTGCCCAGATCTGCTGACTGGGGCTTGGGTAAGGGTGGCAGTGCACGTGGCGGGTGTAGCGGGGTCGTCACAGCTAGCCCGGCGGGTGAAGGGCGGCGCGGAGGAGGGGGGCCCTCTTCGGAGGGGGGGGCAGCAGGGGCGGGGCGGGCGGCACGGCCCCTCCACCCGATCCCGTGGGTGAGCCAGCGAGCGGTTCGTCGTCGCCGGGAGCGCGCCGCTCCGAGGTGCTGCCCGTCAGGCTGTCCCAGGAGTTCCTGGCAGGCGTGGAAATCGGCGAGGGCGTCGGCGAAACCGAGCCTGAGCCACGGACCGCATTCACCAAGGGCCCGCCCTGCTTGCTGTCTAAATCATAGACCCCCGTAGCGCGCAGCAGGGCCACCCAGCTCTTGCAGGACCCCGGCGGCACGTGCAGCAGCAGGTCCGCGTCCTGTGCTTCTGAATCATCGTACGGCCCAAGGCGTTTCAGCCTGAGCTCGGGCTGGCACCCGGGCGCCTGCTTTGGCGGGGTCACAAACCGCAGATTCCGCTGGTGCAGCATGAGCCTGACGCCTGCAGCCAGCGGTCTGGCGTTGGCGGGGGGGGTCCGCCGCACCCGCTACGGGGTGCAGGGGCGAGATGGGTGGCAGGGCCCTGACGTGTGCTTCCGAACCGACGGTTGAACAGAAGATGAGGCAGTCTGGATAGACGAAGGCGCGCGCTGCCCGGTAGGTCGCGCCGTGGCGCCCGCCGGGCCTGTCCAGGCTAAAGAACAGCAGGCCGAAGCCGCTGGGGTACTGCTGCTGGTTGGACAATTGTAGAAACTGCGCTAGCCTCCCGTAGATATGATCGAACAAGCCCTTTTCCGCCAGGCGTTTCGCGGACACTAGCGACAGGCGCAGCGCGTCCCCGTCCGGCAGCGTCTCCCGGAGGTCCCAGAGCGCCAGCAGTTGCGCGTACGGGTAGCTCAGGGCCGCGGCAAGGTCTTGGTTGTGGACCAGGGTCCTGACGGCCCGCAGCCAGGCCTTGCCCCCGCTCGAAACGCCGATGGCCGCCTTGATGCACGTCATGTGCGTGTCGGTAGACGCGTGCCAGCGTGTAAAAGAGTCCAGGCGCGGGATAATTTCGCGCTGGATGACCTGCGCTACCTCTTCGTGGCTCAGCTGGGTTCGGGTAAGAATAGTGCTGGCGACGGTGTGCAGCGACGCCAGCAGGGACTCGTAGATGGAAAAAACAATACTGCCCCCGCCGTCACGTTGCCCCTCCACGAGCAAGCGCGTGAGGGGTTTGACGTACAAGCATTGTAGCCGGCAGTATTCAGTAATGAAGCCCAGTGCCCACACCCTGAGCTCGCCCACCCTGTTGTTCATGTACTTGCGTGAGGGACAAGGGGGCGGCTTCTTCGGGTAGAGATACTAGCGCGGGGGAGAGGGAGGGGGCGTGGTGTTGTTGGGATGTTTTTTTTTTGCTCTTTTTTAAAAAACAGAAAATACACACGCGCACGGGGAGGGGGGGGGGGGGGAAACCGTGAGGGGGGGGGGGGGGCCACGGCACCGCAAGGCCGCGTCTGCAAATATGTACCTTCCGGATTTGGCCGGCACCGCCCTACTCCGTTCCCTCCCCCCCCCCCTTTTTCTTGCGAAGCACACGGGGGAGCGGAGTGGGGGTGCGGGGGGGGGGGGGGGGCAAACGGAGTAGGGGTGGGCAAACGGAGTAGGGGAGGCGACCGGGAGGGGGTATTTTTTACCGGCTATCCGGGGGGTGATGCCTACACACTCACTGACCTAATACCTTATACGCCGGTTGGCTGAGAGACTCCGTTAGAAGCCACGATACCAATCGACACTTTTAATCCGCACGTAGATAGCAGAACTGACAAACTCAAAGGTAATAATGAAACTGAACTTTGAATAAAGTCCGAGCCGCACGACTGTAATTATTACTCAATGGTCAGTGTCCAATCCTGAATGCCAATATGGACCGTTACGTCCGTTACAATAATTGACTAGAACTATACGGTCATTCTACTATACGAATAAATTATTCCCCAGTCACAAAGCAATTACTAAAAGTAAAACGTAGTTGTCCAACCAACGCTCCCCCTTATTTATTTGTCGATATTGTAAATTACCAATCAATACGTCTACGATTAATAAGTATTACAAATGCGATAATGGCCTCCATTCCCATTAGTAATGAAATTGTGTTCTGTCACAAAACTCGTAAATTACCAACACTGTAAGTCCGCCGTTGCCGCCTCGTTGTCTAGTTGACATCTCGATCAAGTCGATTAAGGCTTCCTCATAGGTCCTCCAAGTTGGTCATATTCGTACGTAACTAAATTACCGTGGCATTACTGACTCGCTGAGTCACATATATAATTAGTAAATAATACCATTCCGCCATAATACAACTACTCGATGTACAGTCGGCTCCGATCGCTCAAGTCCTTTCCCGCTCTCGTTGCAATGTGACCGATGGTGGTTCGATCGATCCACGCGCTTCATATTCACACTCGACTTTCACTTCGACGGGAACAACGCCAAAAGATGCCGCTCAACTACCTGCGCAAAATACTTCCTGCACACTTAATAGAGAGAAAACTCACAAAAGAACAACATAAGTTGGCTTTGCGTAAATTTGCGTGAGTTTGCAGACTTGATATGTAAAATTATGGATCAAGTGTTACCATAAATTTACTAACGAGATATTCGAATTGATCTTTAGGAACATGTTTGGTTAGTATGTCTGCAATTTGTTTCTTAGTTCCTACCTTTACAAACTTAATCTCATTGTCTCTCTGTGCATGATGAATGAAATGCAGTTCTAAGGGTAGTGTTTAGTACGTGGTCCTGACATTCCCCTCTCTGCTGCTAAGATAGTCTGTGCATTATCTTCATAAAGCTCTATCGGCCCTTTCTGTGCTATACCTAACTCTTCTGTGATGTGTCTGATAGCCAATCCCTCCCGTATGCACTCTGCTGCTGCGAAAATTTCCGCATCATTAGAACTTAGTGCAATTCTAGTCTGTCGTTTCGATAACCAAGCTACCGGGTCTCCACCCCAAAGCACTACATAACCTGTACGTGACTTTCCGGTTTTCTTACAGACCTTATGCGCAGCATCTGGCCACAAAGTAATCTTGGGGTACGTCCTTCCTTCATGCGACGATTTAGGTCCGTGAAATGCAATACCGCGATACGAACTTTTCATATATCTGAAGATCCTACCTAGTAAAGCATAGGCAAGTCCTGGATTTACTGTTTGCATCACGCTAGCTGCATTCAGTGCTTGATCTGCATCTGGACGTGTCATCTTGGTTAGAAACAAAAGTTTACCTACCAGACTAGGAATTGAATGCTTTCTAAGTGCGCTTGTCTCTGCCATGGGTTCGGGCTCATGTTCTGCACTAGGAGTACTAACTGGTCTGACATCTGCATATCCTACATCCTTTAAAATCTGTTTCTGATACTTATTTTGATGCAATAAAATGCGTCCTCCTTCCTGAACTATCTCTATCCCTTTAAACTCCTTAGCCACTCCCAAACGCTTAAGAGGATAAAACTTTTTTAGTTTACTAGCGAAACGGTCATACGCTTGTTCGTTAGGAGCTGAGAAAATAAGATCATCTACATGGAAAATACCAATGATAGCATCTCTTATCGGCTTATCTTTTTCAACGAACATACATAAATCAGAGTCTAGTAACCTGAATCCTAATTCCTCTAACTTAGGGGCTAAGATCTCATACCATCTCCTACCAGCTTGCGGCGCGCCATACAAAGCTCCATCTACTCTCCATATCATGCCTTGATGCTCTTCACTGTCTATCCCATCGGGTGCATAAGCGTAAACGGGATCATGCATTCGTGCATTTAGATAAGCATTTTTGAAGTCTATGCCGTAATATTAGCTTATGTCTATGCCATGCTGCAAGCTTAGACAAAAAGAGTAATGAGCGATGCGCGGCGCTGGGTAAGAACAATTGATCTGGGTTATAGCTAACTCCTGGCTCTAGCATATCTCCCCGTAAAGCTAACCTTGACTTAATGAACTTACGTCCCCTTTCGTCTAGTTTGACTTTATGTACCCACGTTAGTCTCACTACTTTTACTCCTTTTTCTTTCGCTTCCTTAGGGCTTACCCACGTGTAAGTGTTAAAAGATTTTAGAGCTTCGATCTCTTTATCCATTCCTGCTTTCAACTCTGTCCTGTAGTGCCTCCCGCAGCCCCCGTGGCGGCAGCGGCTGCGACAGAGGAGCCCGACAGTCCTGAGCCACCGACAAAAAAGCCAAGACTGACGCCAGTGCAGAGGATGAATAAAAAGAAGTTTTGTTTTAGTTAAAAAAACAATGAGATCGTTTTAAAGTTTATTATATTTTTTGGCCGCTTCCGGACCGTGTCGTCTACTCTTCCTCCGATTCCGACTCTTCCTGATCATAATCCTCTCCTGGTGGCAGCTCGTGCAATATCGACGCCGCAGAAGCAAACGGCTTGTCCTTAATCATGGCGTACTCGTGCTCCCACGCGTAAAACACGCGGCAGCCGCCCGGCATGCATGTGCGGATGAAGTACATGCGGGCCATCGTCTCCTTGTACAAATCTCGATTATCGCGCCCGCTAACTCGCGACCGGCCCTCGGCGTACTTTGGATGTCCGGGCGGGAAGCCGTGGTACGCGTTGCCGTGGAACTCATACACGCAATTCCTGACCGCGTCGTAGCCGTCCAACAGCAGCCTCGTGCCGGGAACGTTTGCTTCTTTTCCTTGTGGCACATCAGCGCCATTGATGAAGTGCCTATGCTGGATTTTCCAGCCAAGCGTTTGCTCCAGCCTGTCCCACAGCCTGCACGCCGCGATCGAGCACCCTGCGGCCGGCTTAGGAATCAAACCTCGCTCGAACGCATGCTCGGCGCACAGGCGGTCTTTGCGCCCATGTTCATCCGCAAAAGTAGCATATGTTTTGGACTCCGCCGGACAATCCTTGCAGGGCTTTGAAGGCATGTGGCACCCTCTCGATCGGGCATGCTCCGCGCACAAGCGGTTCTTGCGCCCCTGCTCATCTGGAAAGGTGGCATCCTTCTTACTGCTAGCTGGACAGTCCTCGCAGGGCCTAAGCACTCGGTGGCACCCTCTGAGTTTCGCATGGGCACTGCAGAGCTTGCCGGCCCTCCCGTGCTCATCTGGAAAGGCGGCCTCTTTCTTACTGCTAACCGGACAGTCCTCGCAGGGCCTAAGCACCTGGTGGCACCCTCTGAGTTTCGCATGCTCACTGCAGAGCTTTTTGAGGCGCCCCTGCTCATCTGGAAAGTTAGCCTGTCTTTTACTACTAGCTGGGCAGTCCTCGCAAGGGGTCAGCACCTCGTGACATTCGAAGGCTTGCGCGTGCTCGCTGCAGAGCTGTCTGGCGCGCCCGCGCTCGTCTGCAAAGTGAGCTTCTTTCTTCGACTCGGCGGGGCACGCTTTGCAAGGGTTTCGCACATGCGATACCCCAATCTGTCTTGCATGAACGCTACACAGTTTGTTTGCCTGCCCCTTTTCGTCCGGAAAGCTAGCTTGCTTTTTTGCCTCAGCAGGGCAGGCTGTACAAGCATTGAGCACAACGTAAGAACCCCTCGTGCGAGCATGCTCAGCGCATAGCCTTTTTCTTCGGCCTCTCTCATCCGCAAAGGAGGCCTCTTTCTTACTGCCAGCTGGACAGTCCTCGCAGAGGTTCTGCCCCTTGAAGCAATCAACAACCCGAGCATGCTTCGCACAGAGCTTGAACCGTCGCTGCCCGTCTTCTGTCCAGTGTCTGCCTGCGCAAATAACAGTCTCTTCTTGCCAACAACTGAAGCACGCAAAGTGCCAGTATGTCCAACCCAGCGGATCTTTGCTTGCTCGACTGAAAAGGGCGCCACCTGCACTTACCTTCAACTGATAAGCTCGCCCGTTTTGTTGGTGGTCGACAACCTCGCCAACCTCTGGCAGCGCCACGACTTCGTTCAGTTTCTGTCTTTTGGTCTTCCTTTTTTCCCTTTGACGGCGGCGCTTCTTCTGCAGCCGGCGGGTGTGGCTGGCGCACAGCACTGTCGCGGCCACGGCCTCGCGACAGCGGCCGCAGCGAGTGAAGCAGTGCTCGCAGGCCGGCGCGACTTCGCCTGCGGGTGTCCGGAGGACAATTGTCCGGCCGAAGACGCGCAGCTCCACGTCGTTTGCGAACGCGGCAACGGCGTCGCGGTCCCCGTACTTGCTCACAAAGACACGAAATGCCTTGGGTTCGCATGCCATCCCCCTCCCGTTAGCGTGGTGAAATGAACAGGATCCGCCGCAAGGGCAGAAAATTCTGAGCGACAAGGGGGAAGGGGGTGTGAGGCCCGAGGATTTCTGCCTGGCAGAAACAAAAAAAGAAAAAAGCCGCCCCCTTTTGTTTCGCAGCCGAAAAGAGGGCCGGCCCCCCCCCTACCCTTTCCGTATTCGGCCGGCCCCCCCCCACAACTTTTTACCGCCAAAGAAAAAAAGGCTTTGCAAAGAAATGGAGGGGGGGGGGCCTTGGGTCGCAAGAAACGAGAGGGGGGGGGGGGCCAACAGCTCCGCGCCGCCGCAACGCTTTCCTCCCGCCCGCCGGCGTTGACACAGAGCTTTTCTTTTTTTTTCTTTTTCTTTTTTTTCCAAACTGCACGGGTTGGAGGGGACGGCTTTGTTGGACCTTTTTCTTTGGGGGTGAGAGGGGGGGGGTACCAGGCTTTGTTTTGGGCTGAGAGAAAGAGAGAGAGAGAGAGAAAAAGAAAAGAAAGCAAAGAAAAAAAGAAACGAACGGCCTGCAAGAGTTACTAGGCAAAGGGGAGGGGCCGGCCCCGCGCCCCCTTCCCTTTCTTCTTCCCACTGCCTTCAAAAAAAAGTTGGCCGGGCTTTGTTTTGTTTTGTTTTTACTTTTTGGTTTCTTTCTTGGAGTCTCTTTCGGTAGTGCCAGTATTTAAAACATAAGGAGAATGATGTAGGATTTTCTGTTGTTGTTTGTTTTTTTTGGGGAGGTGGGGCGGCACGGCTATGAGTGACGAGAGCCCGACAGCCGGCCCCCCGGCCGCCAAAAAGCGCCGTACCGGCGCACCAGAGACCACCAAGTACACGTGCTATCCTCTTTTTGCCTCTTTCTTTTCTCGCTATCCCCGCTTCTCGTGCCTGATTTCCTTTTGATTTTTGTCTGCGTGATGATGCTTGCGCTCGCTCTTCCAGGCTGGAATGTCTTTTTTTTCGCAGGCCACCCACAGCAGCGCCCAGCGAAACCCCCAAGGTCTTGGCCTGCTGTTGCTAACTCGTTTCTTTTTTTGTTTGTTTGTTTGCTGGCTCTTTTTTTTCGGCACCTGTCGTCCTGGCCTTAGGCGCGGCTAGAGACGCTGCCGGCAGATCTATGGCCCTGCGTGCTCAGTTGTCTCAAGCTCCCAGACGCTCTGCGCGTGGCGTCTGTTTCTCGTTCTCTGTGTGAACTGTTTTGTACCAACAGCGACGTCTGGTCCCGCTTAGAATTCACCGAGAGTCTGGATTTCTTTGGCAAAAGCGTCGTCGATATGCTCCGGCGTTGGAGGCCCGTGTGGGCAAAAGCGAGAGTGACGTTCTCTTCTTGCCGTTTGCCAGATGATGCCAAGTTGGTGGAGGGGCTGCACTTCAAGCAACTCGATCTCACACGCCTAGACTTCTCGAAATCTCGCCCAGACCTACGCGGCGTGCGCGCCGACCTGCTCGTCGTTGATCATTACTATACACGTGTTATCGGCTGGCCCGCCGAAGTTCAGTCGCTGCACTACCGAGGCTGCCTAGGCAGCGCTCACTGGTACACAGAAGGCACGACAGGGCTCCCTCTCCTACCGACGCTGCGTGAGCTGAGCGTGTCCTTTCATAGCTTCGAGATGGACCGATACGTCGCATCATTCGATCAGAAACTGCGCTCCAAACTAGCTAGTGATTTGACCAGAATGCCATCCGGGTTGAAAAGGCTGTCACTCGAAAACTGCCGTCTAGACGCAGCCACGCTGGAGCGCGTGCTGCAGCGGCTGACTGCGCTGGAAGAGCTCGGCCTCACAGAAGACACCAAGCGCGAACCCGCCCTGAGCAGCCACGACCTCCAGGACTGTCCCAGCCTACAAAAACTACGGCTGAGAGCTCTGAGGCTGCGGGGGTTTCGGCACCTCAACTTCGATGTGCTCCAGCACCTGAACTGCGAGCGGCTGCGACTCCTGCACCTGGACTATTGCCTGCACGGCGAAGCAGAGCTGGGCGATGTCACGCTCCTGAGCGAAGCCGCTCAGCTCAGGCAGTTAAGGGTGCTAGCTCCAGGCTGCACGTTGTTACTGGCTCATTTCCCGGCTGATCTCAAGCTACAAGCGCTGGAGCTAGAAATTCCGGGAGATGAGCTACTGGTGCTGGCCGGTTTACGCTTGCGGGATTTGCGGCTGCTGTTGTTGCATGGACAAGAGGATGGCGTAAATGTAGGCTTCCAAGAACCACCTCTGCTGCTAAAGTTTCCTCACCTGCAGACCCTGATCCTAGACCACCATAGGTTTGACGATAGAATCTGGCGTAATTTGAAGTCCTGGTTGCAACAAAATCTACATCCAGTTTTAACAAGCGCTGGCCTGGTAGACACCTTTAGCCAAAAAGAGCGTGACTGGTTTATGGCAAGATCCGCGTCACAGCTGCTTGGAGACTGATTTTTGCAAACAAATAAAAGAAAAATTTATCTATGATCCAGAATTTTTTTGCAATTCAGGCAGCGACTTCTTCACATGCTTTCTGAAGAACGGGCCAGACAGTCAGAGCCAAGCCGCTGCCTTCAGCTAGAATGTTGCCTAGCCATCTCCCTGGCAGACTTGGTCCAGAACGGCGCATAAGCTAAAACTGGCTTCGCCAGACTATCGCCTTTCTTCTCTCTGGTCTTGGCTTCTCGTGGCACTGAGTCGCAGCTCGCGGGTTGCGGGCTGGCCTGAAGCTCTGTGCTGTTGGCTGCGCCAGTTGCCCCCTGCGCTGGACGCCTGGCCAACCTTTCCCAGAGATGTCTCATTAATTAAGATAAAAAATTTAGGGAAAAGACGGCGGGGGAAAAATGACAGAAATCACATCTCCCCAAACTTTGGCTCTCAGATCGAAAAAGGCTTAATCGAGGGAGGGGGCCCAAGCGCCATCTCCCCCCGCCCGCCGGCGTTGGCCCCCAAGAGCTTTTTCGTTTTTTTTTGTGCAAACTGCACGGGCGCGCATTGGTTTCTTGGACCTTTTTTTTGAGGTGTGGGGGGGTGCCGCCGTAGCACCTCGAAAAAGAAAGATTCTTCTCTGCCAGCCGCAAAGTTAGTAACAAGAGAAAGATAGCCCATGCCCAAAAAGCGGTGCAGAAACTGCGGTACGACGAAAGAAGAAGGATGTAAACAAACCGAGCCGGGAGATGCGGCCCCTGCTGGCACAAACACTCCTACAACCCAAAGCGTTGGCCAGCAACCAGGCAGCTCCTGCCGTGACAAGCCAGAAGCCAGCCCTGAGGGCGGGGCTCGGCCTAGTCGTTGGGAACTCATTTTAGAAACAGCTGAAATCAGAGCCTGTGTGCAGAAAGGCAGCCTGCCAGAGAGATGTTTGTCCCTGGCAGCTAACACAACCGTTGAGGTGAGAGTGGTTTTGTCAAGCGGAGATGAAGACAAAGTCGGCGACGAGGGCCTAGTTGTGTTTTTACGAGCGAACGAAAACGCAGTGAAGGCATTACTCGAGAAGCACGAGGTTGTGGTAACATACGGAATCCGTGCTGTTAATCTCTGGAAGTTATTGTGCTTGTCCGACCAACTTTTCAAGGAGTTAAAGTTAGGCGGGGACGAAAGGCTAGCCATCGATCTGCGCATGGCACCCGCCGGGCAGCTGGACCACCTGTATTTGTATGGAACAAGCTTTACTGCACCTTTTTGGCGGAGATTGTTGCATTTGCTAATACCGGCAATAAGAAGGGTTGTGCCGTTGGACGAGAAATGCTTACCGGGCTACAATGAAGTTCAACAGACCATTGATCCCGATTTGCGAATGTTCGCCCTGAAAAATTTGCCCCTCCCCGGCGGGCTCGTGGATTTCCGAGGCTATAGGTATACAATGTTCTTGCTCGGCCATAAGACCCCAGAGCCAAGTGACACGTCGGCGAATGCCTACGAGATCGGGCGTAGGACTCTGGGTCCTAACACGCAAACACAATTAACCGCCAATGCTTTCTACCTGAAGCAAATTAAAGACGATTACAGAAAGTTGCTCCCCGAGATTATGAACAGGTTGGATCGCGCAAGCTATGCGTTGATTTCTGCGTCAATCGAGTTGGGCCTTCACCCCTTCGAGTGAGCAGCCGTTTTTGCGCGAGCTGTGCGAATTCGCACCCTCCCGGCGTACACCCAGCCCCTTGCTAGCCGGCCTCATTCATCACGCAGCAGCTAGTATTTTCTTACTAAAGTATGTGGCGTGAGATTTCTTTTTAAATTATCAGCTGTACAATACAAAAATCAGGCGTGCTTGGCGCGCTTGTTGGCACAGTCCGCTTCCGGCTCCAACGTCGGCCGACCCCTCAGGCTGCACGCACGCCGGAACAGCTTGTAAGAGACCAGGCCGCTAGAGCTGAGTTCGCAGTTCACGCGCTCATCGGCGCAGTAAGGGTTGAGCCGGTGCGCGAGCGCTCGTACTTCTTTCAGCAGGCCTTCTGTGCCCGCCACCCGCTGGAAACGGGGGGTGCTGGACGCACCGAGCGGGAGCCCGTCCTGCAGCTTTTTCAGGGACTTGAGCAAGTCGGCGCCGTAGTGGCCTTGAATTTCGAGGTCGGGGTGATCTGGCAGCGTCCAGAGCCAGAGCCCGTCCGCGGCCAGCACCAGGAAATCGCGGCTGCCGCCGTGGTTGGGGCCTGTGACCAAGACACGGTCTAGATCCAGACGGAACGCCTTGGCCGCCCTGAAGCGCAGGCTACACTCAAACTCGGCGGCTAGCGCGGCACAGAAGCTCGGGCTGGTCAGGTGTACAAAGCCCTTGAACCAGTCACAGTGTGAGCCGAGGCGCAGGTGGTAGCGTTCACGAAAGAGCGCCAGGTGCTTGTCGGACAAGGGCTCCGTCACGCGGCCAAAGGTTTCTAGAAAAGTGCACGTCCAGTGGATGGTGTTGAGGCGCGGCATGATGTCGTCCTGTGAGGGTTGTAGCCAGGACGGCTGGGGGTGCACAACCGCGGTGACGTAGTCGCCCACAAACTGCAGGCCGCGGTGACTGGTGGCAAACACCTTGTTGACGGTGTTGGGTGGCCAGGGCGGGACGTAGCCCTCGTCCAGGAGCCGGGCCACGTCCAGCGCGTCGAACCAGTTGAAACACGTGCCAGGCGCAAACGTCTCCAACAGATCGGCGGCGGCGCCACGGGCCAGCGCGTGGCAGGCGAACAGGTACACTTGGTAGAGCTGGCGGACGCTGACGTTGATCGAGCACGAGAGGTACCAGACACTTGCGCGCGAGCCACGGGCCGGCGACGTCACCTGCAACGCCAGCTGGTCAGCCGGGACGTTGGTGAGCAGGTGCAGCGCGCGCACGATCGTGCGGTACAGCTGGAGCTGTAGGTCGCGCCTGGCCTCTTTTGGTGACATGTGCCAAGCTGCGGGGAAGGCGACGCGCAGCACGAAGGGCAGGATAGAGTCGAATTCGTCGTACAAGCCGCACAGGCTTTCGAACTCGTTGTACTGCCCCAGGCTGGTGGACGGAGAACCCGAGCCGCCAGCCAGAACTTCGCCCCTGGCCCTGCGGGTCTTGTTTTGGTTGAAGAACTTGGGAAAGATGGCTAGGCGTCGTTGCATTACTGGCTAGAAAAAGGAGAGAGAGAGAGAGTGAAAGAGTGACAAAGAGAGAGAGAGAGACACAGAGAGAGAGAGAGAGAGGGAGAGAGAAAGGAAAAAAGGGAAAGGGGCAGCGAATTGAAAAAGAAACCAGATTTATCATGAGATTTAGCAGCAACCAAGTCAAAAAACACTCGGGCAAATGCAGAAAAGAAAACCGTTGCTGCTAAATACTTGCAATTCAAACGAGAACACATACAACACACGCAAATACACAGACACACGCAAATGCACACAAACACACAGACACACGCAAATACATACAACACACACGCAAATACACACAACACACATACACACAAATACACACATACAGACACACACACACACACAAATACACAAATACACGCAAATACACACATACAGACACACACAAATACACACACACACAAATACAAAAAGAGAACCCACGCACGCACGTACACACACACTCAAATGCAAAAAGAGAACGTACACACACATACACACACACAAATGCAAAATGAGAACGTACACACACATACACACACGCAAATGCACGCACATATACACACGCAAATACACACACACATACACACACATACGCACAAATGCCCAAAAGAGAAACCCGCACACACATACACACACTGGGAAAGGAAGGAGGGGGGGTGTACCCTGGGCAGAAAGATGCAAGATCGATTTGCGAGGGATGCGACGGTTTGTGTGTGTGTGTGGCGAGGGGGGGAGGGCAGGGGGGGGCCTGATGCTGGCAGCATTGAGCAAAACCAATGTTGGCAGCATTGGGTTTGCCCAATGATGTCGGCATAGCTCCCCTTCGACAGCCCATTGGGCGAACCCAATTCTGCCAACATTGGGTTTGCCCAATGCTGCCAACATTGGGTTTGCCCACTGATGTAGGTGCGGCCCCCTCTCCCCTTCGACAGCCCATTGGGCGAACCCAATTCCGCCAACATTGGGTTTGCCCAATGATGTCGGCATCGCAGGCCCCCCTTCGATTACAGCCCATTGAGCAAAACCAATGTTGGCAACATTGGGTTTGCGCAATTCTGCCAACATTGGGTTTGCCCAATGTCGGCATCGCAGGCCCCCCTTCGATTACAGCCCATTGAGCAAAACCAATGCTGCCAACATTGGGTTTGCGCAAAGGGGAGCTCATTGTGCACCCCCTGGATTGGCCCCCTCTGCCGCAACTCTGTGTGTGTGTGTGTCTTTGCGTGTGTGTTTATCGTCGTGTGTGTGTGTATCGTCGTGTGTGAGACTTGTGCGTGTGTGTGTGTGTGTATCGTCGTGTGTGTGTGTATCGTCGTGTGTGTATCGTCGTGTATCTTCGTGTGTGTATCGTCGTGTATCTTCGTGTGTGTATCGTCGTGTGTGTATCGTCGTGTCGTTGTAATGTGTGTGTGAAATCTCTTTGGCTTTGTGTATGGTTTTTTTGGTGGTGCTGTTTTGTCTTTTCCTTCTCTGGGATTTTCTTTGGGTTTGTGTGTGTGGCATTCTTCGTCTTTTCTTTTTTCGTGCGTGTTGGGTGTTGTCATGTGTTAATTTTGGCGTGTGTTTTTTGCCCCTGGTTTGTCTGCCGTCCCAGGATAGATGAAGTCCAGCCTGGCCAAGGCCTCCAAGCCGAGCGAGGATCGACCCGCGAAACGCCACTGCGTTCGAGCACCGTGGCGCTGGGCCAATGACGTCCAGAAATACCTGAAGGCAGATCGCCCTACGCAACGCCGCGTGCTGTTCAAACGGCTGCTCACCACCTTTTTCAGGCACTTTCTGGGCAAGAGCCTGACCGCCGCGCTGGCCCGGCACGTGCCGGAAGTTGCCGATGACGTGAATGAAGCCATAGAACTGTTCGTTGGCGGCTTCGAGGCTAGTTTCGGAACAGGCGGTATCCTGTGGTTCTGGTTGGACGACCTGCGCCAGCCAGCCGAATCGTGGCGAGCGGCTGCTGCTAGTCCAGCCCGTGCACGTGTGCTGTACGAGCTGCAGAACACCGACATGCTAGCGAAGCTCGCCGACCCGAACCTGCTGTTTGCCAACGAAGCAAACGAGCGAGGGAAGAAGTATTGTGACCGTACCTCGTTCCGCCAGACCAGAGCACTCCTGGCCTGGTCCGAAAAGATCTTGCAAGGCTGTGGTGAGCTGCTCGAAGAACAGTACCTGCGGCAGGGACTTCCTGATCCGCCCTACTTCCTCGCGGACGATCTGGACCCGGAGAATTTTCTGTCGGTATGGGAGGACTCGGACTAAGAAACGTTTGTCCAAAAAAGCAAGCAGGGGAATTTTAATAGTTTGAGCCAAGTAAGCTTTTATTTAAATTAAAAAATACTTTTTTGGTCCTTGTATGTTCTATTCAATTAAGCCAGCCGTTTGCGCAGGCAGTGCCGATTCGCGCCCTGCTCTCCAAGGTATTCCCAGCCAGCGGACGTCGCCTCATTCATCGTGCACCAGCAGCACGCTTCGAACATCAGCCTGTCATGTTCAAGACCGTGCGAGTCACATCGCTTGTCGCAGCTGATCACGTCCACTGTCCTGCGCAAGAGGAGGGCCGCGCCCTCAACTTTTTTGGTGGCCACGTTGATCCACACGTGGGCCTGGCGCGTGCCACTCTCTCCTGTTGGCGATTGTGCCTTGCCGCACGCGTTGTCTACCATCGAACCTGCAAAACATAGCACGCAAGGAAATGGTTGGGGGGCTGTTCCCCTCCCCCCGAACATTCCCCTCTCCCCCTCCCCCCCCCCCGAAACATTTCCAAAGGTTTTTGGCTTTTGAAGCGAACCCGAAACATCACCTACGTTTTGCCCCCGCGTGCCCCATTTCCCCCCTCCCCAACACTTACCTGTGCGCGCGCGGCCCCCTCCCCTCTCCCCCCCCCCCACTCTCCTTAGAATCGATCTAAGCGCGCCCCTTGCTGGCCCTTCCCCCCCTTTGCTGCAAAAAGGCGGTAGAGAAGAGAGAAGGGACTTACACGGTTTGCCGGGGTGTGTACGTGGGGGTAAAGGCGCGGAACGTCCCCCTGTGGAAAAGGGCCGGCCAAAGGTACGGCGTATGGAGGGAAGGGGGGGGGGCCGCCGCAGCACCAAAAAGAAAATCCCTCTCCCCACCCCCTCACTCCCGCCCAACATCTGACGAACGGCACCCCGCGCGACAAAAGACGAAGTGTAAGACAAAAAAGATGGAGCGCAAACGACCAGCCCGTGGCACCGAGCAAATGTGCCGCGGTGATGCGTCAGCCAAAAGGCAACGCACAGAAACTGTGCCGGCCGCTCAACCCTCGTGGTTGTTGAGGCTGCCCAGAGACCTTTGGGCGCTGATCAGAGATCTGCAGGGTGCAGAGGAAGCAGTCCGGTTTGCTCTGGTGTGTAGCGAATCCCTGGAAATTGTCAAGAGCAGTGAGTTCTGGGAGGGCTGGGAGCAACCGGTCTTTGACTTGTCGCGTGACAGCAAGAAAGCAGTGTTCTCTTTCTTTGTCCAACACTGTATTAACAGTCGCCTGCCCTTGCGACAGGTTGCGCTTGCTGCGCCCTACAGCCCAGCACATTACACAGGGAAGCGCCTGAACGAGGTGACTGTCACAACCCTGGTCATGCTAGGCGGCGGGGCTAGTGAAGAACACGTAGTGGAAGCAGAGAGAAACTTTCTGAACGAGTTTGCTTGTATCCACGAATTAATCGCCGCCAACACCGGTGACATCTGCCAGCACCTGCCGAATTGCCGAAACACAAAAGAATTGCGGTTACTCTCGATTCTAGGCGGCGGGGAGGTGACTGACGACAGCCTGCGGATCTTGCAAAGGCTACACAATTTGGAGTGCCTGACTCTCCGGCAGTGCGACCAAATTACCGACACCGGCCTACAAGAAGCGTTGGCGCCCCTGCCAAGACTTCGCGAACTTTGCGTCAAGCATTGCACGCAGGTTAGAGGCACCCAGCTACGGGGTCTGCAACAATTGACGAACCTGACGTTGAGCCCACGGGCACTGGATCAAACTATAGAGGAAGTGTCTTTCCTGAGCAAGCTGAAATATTTGGACTTGCTCGGGTGCACCGGCGTCACGGGCAACAACATAGAACTACTTGCCGGCTCCCGGTTCGACTGCCTGCGACTTCAGTTGGTCGGTGATAATCTCAGTGACGTCGTCGCCCTTGCTTGACGCGCAAGGCCCTGTAAGGCCCTCCCGGCCTGCTCAATATTGCTCGTCGGCACTTCCTTGTACGCGACACCATAGGTCCCTACGCAAAGCACACCCGACTTTACGTTGGCCGAGGTTGTGTAGGTTTGTGTAAAGAGCCAGTGAGCCACAGCGGCCTGGATCAGATAACGGTTCATCGGAAGATCGGCCCAGCCGCAGAAGTCCGCGCCACGCATTGTACCGGTCTTCGCAGTCGCCCTGTCAAATAACGCCTGTGATTTTTTCAGTTCTATCAAAACAACGTCCTGCGTCTTGGTGTCGCGCCAGACCTGGTCTATGTGTGTACAGAGAGACAAACAGGACGAATGAACAGGAAGCTGCGAGTAAATTGGCTCGCCGAAGCGGCTGAAGAGGAAGGAGAGGGCGCTGGCGGCGAGCGGGTGCACGCAGTGCAGAGTGTCGGGGTCAAAAACCTTTGGAAATGTTTCGGGGGGGGGGAGGGGGAGAGGGGAATGTTCGGGGGGAGGGGAACAGCCCCCCAACCATTTCCTTGCGTGCTATGTTTTGCAGGTTCGATGGTAGACAACGCGTGCGGCAAGGCACAATCGCCAACAGGAGAGAGTGGCACGCGCCAGGCCCACGTGTGGATCAACGTGGCCACCAAAAAAGTTGAGGGCGCGGCCCTCCTCTTGCGCAGGACAGTGGACGTGATCAGCTGCGACAAGCGATGTGACTCGCACGGTCTTGAACATGACAGGCTGATGTTCGAAGCGTGCTGCTGGTGCACGATGAATGAGGCGACGTCCGCTGGCTGGGAATACCTTGGAGAGCAGGGCGCGAATCGGCACTGCCTGCGCAAACGGCTGGCTTAATTGAATAGAACATACAAGGACCAAAAAAGTATTTTTTAATTTAAATAAAAACTTACTTGGCTCAAACTATTAAAATTCCCCTGCTTGCTTTTTTGGACAAACGTTTCTTAGTCCGAGTCCTCCCATACCGACAGAAAATTCTCCGGGTCCAGATCGTCCGCGAGGAAGTAGGGCGGATCAGGAAGTCCCTGCCGCAGGTACTGTTCTTCGAGCAGCTCACCACAGCCTTGCAAGATCTTTTCGGACCAGGCCAGGAGTGCTCTGGTCTGGCGGAACGAGGTACGGTCACAATACTTCTTCCCTCGCTCGTTTGCTTCGTTGGCAAACAGCAGGTTCGGGTCGGCGAGCTTCGCTAGCATGTCGGTGTTCTGCAGCTCGTACAGCACACGTGCACGGGCTGGACTAGCAGCAGCCGCTCGCCACGATTCGGCTGGCTGGCGCAGGTCGTCCAACCAGAACCACAGGATACCGCCTGTTCCGAAACTAGCCTCGAAGCCGCCAACGAACAGTTCTATGGCTTCATTCACGTCATCGGCAACTTCCGGCACGTGCCGGGCCAGCGCGGCGGTCAGGCTCTTGCCCAGAAAGTGCCTGAAAAAGGTGGTGAGCAGCCGTTTGAACAGCACGCGGCGTTGCGTAGGGCGATCTGCCTTCAGGTATTTCTGGACGTCATTGGCCCAGCGCCACGGTGCTCGAACGCAGTGGCGTTTCGCGGGTCGATCCTCGCTCGGCTTGGAGGCCTTGGCCAGGCTGGACTTCATCTATCCTGGGACGGCAGACAAACCAGGGGCAAAAAACACACGCCAAAATTAACACATGACAACACCCAACACGCACGAAAAAAGAAAAGACGAAGAATGCCACACACAAAAACCCAAAGAAAATCCCAGAGAAGGAAAAGACAAAACAGCACCACCAAAAAAACCATACACAAATCCAAAGAGATTTCACACACACATTACAACGACACGACGATACACACACGACGATACACACACGAAGATACACGACGATACACACACGAAGATACACGACGATACACACACGACGATACACACACACACGACGATACACACACACACACGCACAAGTCTCACACACGACGATACACACACACACGACGATAAACACACACGCAAAGACACACACACACACAGAGTTGCGGCAGAGGGGGCCAATCCAGGGGGTGCACAATGAGCTCCCCTTTGCGCAAACCCAATGTTGGCAGCATTGGTTTTGCTCAATGGGCTGTAATCGAAGGGGGGGCCTGCGATGCCGACATTGGGCAAACCCAATGTTGGCAGAATTGCGCAAACCCAATGTTGCCAACATTGGTTTTGCTCAATGGGCTGTAATCGAAGGGGGGCCTGCGATGCCGACATCATTGGGCAAACCCAATGTTGGCGGAATTGGGTTCGCCCAATGGGCTGTCGAAGGGGAGAGGGGGCCGCACCTACATCAGTGGGCAAACCCAATGTTGGCAGCATTGGGCAAACCCAATGTTGGCAGAATTGGGTTCGCCCAATGGGCTGTCGAAGGGGAGCTATGCCGACATCATTGGGCAAACCCAATGCTGCCAACATTGGTTTTGCTCAATGCTGCCAGCATCAGGCCCCCCCCTGCCCTCCCCCCCTCGCCACACACACACACAAACCGTCGCATCCCTCGCAAATCGATCTTGCATCTTTCTGCCCAGGGTACACCCCCCCCTCCTTCCTTTCCCAGTGTGTGTATGTGTGTGCGGGTTTCTCTTTTGGGCATTTGTGCGTATGTGTGTGTATGTGTGTGTGTATTTGCGTGTGTATATGTGCGTGCATTTGCGTGTGTGTATGTGTGTGTACGTTCTCATTTTGCATTTGTGTGTGTGTATGTGTGTGTACGTTCTCTTTTTGCATTTGAGTGTGTGTGTACGTGCGTGCGTGGGTTCTCTTTTTGTATTTGTGTGTGTGTGTATTTGTGTGTGTCTGTATGTGTGTATTTGCGTGTATTTGTGTATTTGTGTGTGTGTGTGTCTGTATGTGTGTATTTGTGTGTATGTGTGTTGTGTGTATTTGCGTGTGTGTTGTGTGTATTTGCGTGTGTCTGTGTGTTTGTGTGCATTTGCGTGTGTCTGTGTATTTGCGTGTGTTGTATGTGTTCTCGTTTGAATTGCAAGTATTTAGCAGCAACGGTTTTCTTTTCTGCATTTGCCCGAGTGTTTTTTGACTTGGTTGCTGCTAAATCTCATGATAAATCTGGTTTCTTTTTCAATTCGCTGCCCCTTTCCCTTTTTTCCTTTCTCTCTCCCTCTCTCTCTCTCTCTCTCTCTCTCTCTGTGTGTCTCTCTCTCTCTCTGTCACTCTTTCACACTCTCTCTCTCCTTTTTCTAGCCAGTAATGCAACGACGCCTAGCCATCTTTCCCAAGTTCTTCAAGCAAAACAAGACCCGCAGGGCCAGGGGCGAAGTTCTGGCTGGCGGCTCGGGTTCTCCGTCCACCAGCCTGGGGCAGTACAACGAGTTCGAAAGCCTGTGCGGCTTGTACGACGAATTCGACTCTATCCTGCCCTTCGTGCTGCGCGTCGCCTTCCCCGCAGCTTGGCACATGTCACCAAAAGAGGCCAGGCGCGACCTACAGCTCCAGCTGTACCGCACGATCGTGCGCGCGCTGCACCTGCTCACCAACGTCCCGGCTGACCAGCTGGCGTTGCAGGTGACGTCGCCGGCCCGTGGCTCGCGCGCAAGTGTCTGGTACCTCTCGTGCTCGATCAACGTCAGCGTCCGCCAGCTCTACCAAGTGTACCTGTTCGCCTGCCACGCGCTGGCCCGTGGCGCCGCCGCCGATCTGTTGGAGACGTTTGCGCCTGGCACGTGTTTCAACTGGTTCGACGCGCTGGACGTGGCCCGGCTCCTGGACGAGGGCTACGTCCCGCCCTGGCCACCCAACACCGTCAACAAGGTGTTTGCCACCAGTCACCGCGGCCTGCAGTTTGTGGGCGACTACGTCACCGCGGTTGTGCACCCCCAGCCGTCCTGGCTACAACCCTCACAGGACGACATCATGCCGCGCCTCAACACCATCCACTGGACGTGCACTTTTCTAGAAACCTTTGGCCGCGTGACGGAGCCCTTGTCCGACAAGCACCTGGCGCTCTTTCGTGAACGCTACCACCTGCGCCTCGGCTCACACTGTGACTGGTTCAAGGGCTTTGTACACCTGACCAGCCCGAGCTTCTGTGCCGCGCTAGCCGCCGAGTTTGAGTGTAGCCTGCGCTTCAGGGCGGCCAAGGCGTTCCGTCTGGATCTAGACCGTGTCTTGGTCACAGGCCCCAACCACGGCGGCAGCCGCGATTTCCTGGTGCTGGCCGCGGACGGGCTCTGGCTCTGGACGCTGCCAGATCACCCCGACCTCGAAATTCAAGGCCACTACGGCGCCGACTTGCTCAAGTCCCTGAAAAAGCTGCAGGACGGGCTCCCGCTCGGTGCGCCCAGCACCCCCCGTTTCCAGCGGGTGGCGGGCACAGAAGGCCTGCTGAAAGAAGTACGAGCGCTCGCGCACCGGCTCAACCCTTACTGCGCCGATGAGCGCGTGAACTGCGAACTCAGCTCTAGCGGCCTGGTCTCTTACAAGCTGTTCCGGCGTGCGTGCAGCCTGAGGGGTCGGCCGACGTTGGAGCCGGAAGCGGACTGTGCCAACAAGCGCGCCAAGCACGCCTGATTTTTGTATTGTACAGCTGATAATTTAAAAAGAAATCTCACGCCACATACTTTAGTAAGAAAATACTAGCTGCTGCGTGATGAATGAGGCCGGCTAGCAAGGGGCTGGGTGTACGCCGGGAGGGTGCGAATTCGCACAGCTCGCGCAAAAACGGCTGCTCACTCGAAGGGGTGAAGGCCCAACTCGATTGACGCAGAAATCAACGCATAGCTTGCGCGATCCAACCTGTTCATAATCTCGGGGAGCAACTTTCTGTAATCGTCTTTAATTTGCTTCAGGTAGAAAGCATTGGCGGTTAATTGTGTTTGCGTGTTAGGACCCAGAGTCCTACGCCCGATCTCGTAGGCATTCGCCGACGTGTCACTTGGCTCTGGGGTCTTATGGCCGAGCAAGAACATTGTATACCTATAGCCTCGGAAATCCACGAGCCCGCCGGGGAGGGGCAAATTTTTCAGGGCGAACATTCGCAAATCGGGATCAATGGTCTGTTGAACTTCATTGTAGCCCGGTAAGCATTTCTCGTCCAACGGCACAACCCTTCTTATTGCCGGTATTAGCAAATGCAACAATCTCCGCCAAAAAGGTGCAGTAAAGCTTGTTCCATACAAATACAGGTGGTCCAGCTGCCCGGCGGGTGCCATGCGCAGATCGATGGCTAGCCTTTCGTCCCCGCCTAACTTTAACTCCTTGAAAAGTTGGTCGGACAAGCACAATAACTTCCAGAGATTAACAGCACGGATTCCGTATGTTACCACAACCTCGTGCTTCTCGAGTAATGCCTTCACTGCGTTTTCGTTCGCTCGTAAAAACACAACTAGGCCCTCGTCGCCGACTTTGTCTTCATCTCCGCTTGACAAAACCACTCTCACCTCAACGGTTGTGTTAGCTGCCAGGGACAAACATCTCTCTGGCAGGCTGCCTTTCTGCACACAGGCTCTGATTTCAGCTGTTTCTAAAATGAGTTCCCAACGACTAGGCCGAGCCCCGCCCTCAGGGCTGGCTTCTGGCTTGTCACGGCAGGAGCTGCCTGGTTGCTGGCCAACGCTTGGGGTTGTAGGAGTGTTTGTGCCAGCAGGGGCCGCATCTCCCGGCTCGGTTTGTTTACATCCTTCTTCTTTCGTCGTACCGCAGTTTCTGCACCGCTTTTTGGGCATGGGCTATCTTTCTCTTGTTACTAACTTTGCGGCTGGCAGAGAAGAATCTTTCTTTTTCGAGGTGCTACGGCGGCACCCCCCCACACCTCAAAAAAAAGGTCCAAGAAACCAATGCGCGCCCGTGCAGTTTGCACAAAAAAAAACGAAAAAGCTCTTGGGGGCCAACGCCGGCGGGCGGGGGGAGATGGCGCTTGGGCCCCCTCCCTCGATTAAGCCTTTTTCGATCTGAGAGCCAAAGTTTGGGGAGATGTGATTTCTGTCATTTTTCCCCCGCCGTCTTTTCCCTAAATTTTTTATCTTAATTAATGAGACATCTCTGGGAAAGGTTGGCCAGGCGTCCAGCGCAGGGGGCAACTGGCGCAGCCAACAGCACAGAGCTTCAGGCCAGCCCGCAACCCGCGAGCTGCGACTCAGTGCCACGAGAAGCCAAGACCAGAGAGAAGAAAGGCGATAGTCTGGCGAAGCCAGTTTTAGCTTATGCGCCGTTCTGGACCAAGTCTGCCAGGGAGATGGCTAGGCAACATTCTAGCTGAAGGCAGCGGCTTGGCTCTGACTGTCTGGCCCGTTCTTCAGAAAGCATGTGAAGAAGTCGCTGCCTGAATTGCAAAAAAATTCTGGATCATAGATAAATTTTTCTTTTATTTGTTTGCAAAAATCAGTCTCCAAGCAGCTGTGACGCCGATCTTGCCATAAACCAGTCACGCTCTTTTGGCTAAAGGTGTCTACCAGGCCAGCGCTTGTTAAAACTGGATGTAGATTTTGTTGCAACCAGGACTTCAAATTACGCCAGATTCTATCGTCAAACCTATGGTGGTCTAGGATCAGGGTCTGCAGGTGAGGAAACTTTAGCAGCAGAGGTGGTTCTTGGAAGCCTACATTTACGCCATCCTCTTGTCCATGCAACGACAGCAGCCGCAAATCCCGCAAGCGTAAACCGGCCAGCACCAGTAGCTCATCTCCCGGAATTTCTAGCTCCAGCGCTTGTAGCTTGAGATCAGCCGGGAAATGAGCCAGTAACAACGTGCAGCCTGGAGCTAGCACCCTTAACTGCCTGAGCTGAGCGGCGTCGCTCAGGAGCGTGACATCGCCCAGCTCTGCTTCGCCGTGCAGGCAATAGTCCAGGTGCAGGAGTCGCAGCCGCTCGCAGTTCAGGTGCTGGAGCACATCGAAGTTGAGGTGCCGAAACCCCCGCAGCCTCAGAGCTCTCAGCCGTAGTTTTTGTAGGCTGGGACAGTCCTGGAGGTCGTGGCTGCTCAGGGCGGGTTCGCGCTTGGTGTCTTCTGTGAGGCCCAGCTCTTCCAGCGCAGTCAGCCGCTGCAGCACGCGCTCCAGCGTGGCTGCGTCTAGACGGCAGTTTTCGAGTGACAGCCTTTTCAACCCGGATGGCATTCTGGTCAAATCACTAGCTAGTTTGGAGCGCAGTTTCTGATCGAATGATGCGACGTATCGGTCCATCTCGAAGCTATGAAAGGACACGCTCAGCTCACGCAGCGTCGGTAGGAGAGGGAGCCCTGTCGTGCCTTCTGTGTACCAGTGAGCGCTGCCTAGGCAGCCTCGGTAGTGCAGCGACTGAACTTCGGCGGGCCAGCCGATAACACGTGTATAGTAATGATCAACGACGAGCAGGTCGGCGCGCACGCCGCGTAGGTCTGGGCGAGATTTCGAGAAGTCTAGGCGTGTGAGATCGAGTTGCTTGAAGTGCAGCCCCTCCACCAACTTGGCATCATCTGGCAAACGGCAAGAAGAGAACGTCACTCTCGCTTTTGCCCACACGGGCCTCCAACGCCGGAGCATATCGACGACGCTTTTGCCAAAGAAATCCAGACTCTCGGTGAATTCTAAGCGGGACCAGACGTCGCTGTTGGTACAAAACAGTTCACACAGAGAACGAGAAACAGACGCCACGCGCAGAGCGTCTGGGAGCTTGAGACAACTGAGCACGCAGGGCCATAGATCTGCCGGCAGCGTCTCTAGCCGCGCCTAAGGCCAGGACGACAGGTGCCGAAAAAAAAGAGCCAGCAAACAAACAAACAAAAAAAGAAACGAGTTAGCAACAGCAGGCCAAGACCTTGGGGGTTTCGCTGGGCGCTGCTGTGGGTGGCCTGCGAAAAAAAAGACATTCCAGCCTGGAAGAGCGAGCGCAAGCATCATCACGCAGACAAAAATCAAAAGGAAATCAGGCACGAGAAGCGGGGATAGCGAGAAAAGAAAGAGGCAAAAAGAGGATAGCACGTGTACTTGGTGGTCTCTGGTGCGCCGGTACGGCGCTTTTTGGCGGCCGGGGGGCCGGCTGTCGGGCTCTCGTCACTCATAGCCGTGCCGCCCCACCTCCCCAAAAAAAACAAACAACAACAGAAAATCCTACATCATTCTCCTTATGTTTTAAATACTGGCACTACCGAAAGAGACTCCAAGAAAGAAACCAAAAAGTAAAAACAAAACAAAACAAAGCCCGGCCAACTTTTTTTTGAAGGCAGTGGGAAGAAGAAAGGGAAGGGGGCGCGGGGCCGGCCCCTCCCCTTTGCCTAGTAACTCTTGCAGGCCGTTCGTTTCTTTTTTTCTTTGCTTTCTTTTCTTTTTCTCTCTCTCTCTCTCTTTCTCTCAGCCCAAAACAAAGCCTGGTACCCCCCCCCCCTCTCACCCCCAAAGAAAAAGGTCCAACAAAGCCGTTCCCTCCAACCCGTGCAGTTTGGAAAAAAAAGAAAAAGAAAAAAAAAAGAAAAGCTCTGTGTCAACGCCGGCGGGCGGGAGGAAAGCGTTGCGGCGGCGCGGAGCTGTTGGCCCCCCCCCCCCCTCTCGTTTCTTGCGACCCAAAGGCCCCCCCCTCCATTTCTTTGCAAAGCCTTTTTTTCTTTGGCGGTAAAAAGTTGTGGGGGGGGGCCGGCCGAATACGGAAAGGGTAGGGGGGGGGCCGGCCCTCTTTTCGGCTGCGAAACAAAAGGGGGCGGCTTTTTTCTTTTTTTGTTTCTGCCAGGCAGAAATCCTCGGGCCTCACACCCCCTTCCCCCTTGTCGCTCAGAATTTTCTGCCCTTGCGGCGGATCCTGTTCATTTCACCACGCTAACGGGAGGGGGATGGCATGCGAACCCAAGGCATTTCGTGTCTTTGTGAGCAAGTACGGGGACCGCGACGCCGTTGCCGCGTTCGCAAACGACGTGGAGCTGCGCGTCTTCGGCCGGACAATTGTCCTCCGGACACCCGCAGGCGAAGTCGCGCCGGCCTGCGAGCACTGCTTCACTCGCTGCGGCCGCTGTCGCGAGGCCGTGGCCGCGACAGTGCTGTGCGCCAGCCACACCCGCCGGCTGCAGAAGAAGCGCCGCCGTCAAAGGGAAAAAAGGAAGACCAAAAGACAGAAACTGAACGAAGTCGTGGCGCTGCCAGAGGTTGGCGAGGTTGTCGACCACCAACAAAACGGGCGAGCTTATCAGTTGAAGGTAAGTGCAGGTGGCGCCCTTTTCAGTCGAGCAAGCAAAGATCCGCTGGGTTGGACATACTGGCACTTTGCGTGCTTCAGTTGTTGGCAAGAAGAGACTGTTATTTGCGCAGGCAGACACTGGACAGAAGACGGGCAGCGACGGTTCAAGCTCTGTGCGAAGCATGCTCGGGTTGTTGATTGCTTCAAGGGGCAGAACCTCTGCGAGGACTGTCCAGCTGGCAGTAAGAAAGAGGCCTCCTTTGCGGATGAGAGAGGCCGAAGAAAAAGGCTATGCGCTGAGCATGCTCGCACGAGGGGTTCTTACGTTGTGCTCAATGCTTGTACAGCCTGCCCTGCTGAGGCAAAAAAGCAAGCTAGCTTTCCGGACGAAAAGGGGCAGGCAAACAAACTGTGTAGCGTTCATGCAAGACAGATTGGGGTATCGCATGTGCGAAACCCTTGCAAAGCGTGCCCCGCCGAGTCGAAGAAAGAAGCTCACTTTGCAGACGAGCGCGGGCGCGCCAGACAGCTCTGCAGCGAGCACGCGCAAGCCTTCGAATGTCACGAGGTGCTGACCCCTTGCGAGGACTGCCCAGCTAGTAGTAAAAGACAGGCTAACTTTCCAGATGAGCAGGGGCGCCTCAAAAAGCTCTGCAGTGAGCATGCGAAACTCAGAGGGTGCCACCAGGTGCTTAGGCCCTGCGAGGACTGTCCGGTTAGCAGTAAGAAAGAGGCCGCCTTTCCAGATGAGCACGGGAGGGCCGGCAAGCTCTGCAGTGCCCATGCGAAACTCAGAGGGTGCCACCGAGTGCTTAGGCCCTGCGAGGACTGTCCAGCTAGCAGTAAGAAGGATGCCACCTTTCCAGATGAGCAGGGGCGCAAGAACCGCTTGTGCGCGGAGCATGCCCGATCGAGAGGGTGCCACATGCCTTCAAAGCCCTGCAAGGATTGTCCGGCGGAGTCCAAAACATATGCTACTTTTGCGGATGAACATGGGCGCAAAGACCGCCTGTGCGCCGAGCATGCGTTCGAGCGAGGTTTGATTCCTAAGCCGGCCGCAGGGTGCTCGATCGCGGCGTGCAGGCTGTGGGACAGGCTGGAGCAAACGCTTGGCTGGAAAATCCAGCATAGGCACTTCATCAATGGCGCTGATGTGCCACAAGGAAAAGAAGCAAACGTTCCCGGCACGAGGCTGCTGTTGGACGGCTACGACGCGGTCAGGAATTGCGTGTATGAGTTCCACGGCAACGCGTACCACGGCTTCCCGCCCGGACATCCAAAGTACGCCGAGGGCCGGTCGCGAGTTAGCGGGCGCGATAATCGAGATTTGTACAAGGAGACGATGGCCCGCATGTACTTCATCCGCACATGCATGCCGGGCGGCTGCCGCGTGTTTTACGCGTGGGAGCACGAGTACGCCATGATTAAGGACAAGCCGTTTGCTTCTGCGGCGTCGATATTGCACGAGCTGCCACCAGGAGAGGATTATGATCAGGAAGAGTCGGAATCGGAGGAAGAGTAGACGACACGGTCCGGAAGCGGCCAAAAAATATAATAAACTTTAAAACGATCTCATTGTTTTTTTAACTAAAACAAAACTTCTTTTTATTCATCCTCTGCACTGGCGTCAGTCTTGGCTTTTTTGTCGGTGGCTCAGGACTGTCGGGCTCCTCTGTCGCAGCCGCTGCCGCCACGGGGGCTGCGGGAGGCACCACAGGACGCGCAAGGCCCTGTAAGGCCCTCCCGGCCTGCTCAATCATGCTCGTCGGCACTTCCTTGTACGCGACACCATAGGTCCCTACGCAAAGCACACCCGACTTTACGTTGGCCGAGGTTGTGTAGGTTTGTGTAAAGAGCCAGTGAGCCACAGCGGCCTGGATCAGATAACGGTTCATCGGAAGATCGGCCCAGCCGCAGAAGTCCGCGCCACGCATTGTACCGGTCTTCGCAGTCGCCCTGTCAAATAACGCCTGTGATTTTTTCAGTTCTATCAAAACAACGTCCTGCGTCTTGGTGTCGCGCCAGACCTGGTCTATGTGTGTACAGAGAGACAAACAGGACGAATGAACAGGAAGCTGCGAGTAAATTGGCTCGCCGAAGCGGCTGAAGAGGAAGGAGAGGGCGCTGGCGGCGAGCGGGTGCACGCAGTGCAGAGTGTCGGGGTCCAGGTCGACGCCCGTGCAGGCCTTGAGGCTGTGGCAGAAGCTCAGTTTCTGCTGCGGCGGCGCCCCTGCCCAAACACCGTAATTTTTCTTGAAGATGGTGCCCTTAAGCACGGGCGGCCGCAGGCCCGTGGCTATCTCGGTGAAAGCGGTGAGCTGGCAGTCTACAGCGAGGCCGTTCCCTGCACAGACGATCAAGAGAAAAAGGGACAGAAAAAGCTCGGGACAGCAAGCGACAAACAAAAGAAAAAAGACAGTGCAGACCTCGGCCAAACCAGGGGGCCTGGATGTGCCTGGCGGAGTTCCGCTTCTGCGTGACAGAGGCGGCGCGTTCTTCCCATTGGGCGTACACGTTCTGTTTGGGTTTAATGGTTTTGTGACTGAACTTGGGGTCCTTCTGCCACACGTGCGCCTCGAGCCACGTGTGCACGCCCGCGAGCGCGCGGCCGCGGAACGAGGGCACGAAGGTCGGCGGCAGTTGCTTGATGTGGTGCGTGACGTCGGGGTCGAGCGCGCGCCAGGGAGGTTTTTGCCTCTTCTTGGTCATGCAGTTCTTGGCGTTTTTGCTCTTTTGAACGAAATATAAAAAAAAGGAAGAACGAGGGGTAGAAAATAAAGCAAAGAAGAAGAAAAAAAAACAGATTCGGGAAAGGAAAAGGAAAAAGGGTAGGGGCACAGCCCCCCTCCCCCCCAAAAAAAAGAAGTGAGAGCACGGAAATGCTAGAGAGATTGCCCCCTCCCCTCCCCGCAAGTTTCTGTGTGCCGCCAAATCTGCGCGTTGCCCCCCTCCCCCACCCCTTGCCATTAACCCCCCGCCTAAAATCTTGGTTTACACTTTTTTGTTTTAAAAAAAGGAACGAAGTGTTCAAGAATCCCATGGATCTTCCAGTTCATTTGGCAGTAAAAGAGGTCGTGTCCACTTGCAAACCGGGCCTATCCTGCCTGAGCTGCTGCAGCATTTCTGCTGGCGGAATTTGGCACTCGCTCATCTTAATTGTTTGCAACGCTCGGCAGTGCTTGAGCTCGGCCACGTCTCCACTGAAATAGCACCAAGAAAATTCTAGTTCTTGCAGCGCCTGGCACTGCTTTATTTCGGAGAGCGTCGAGCCTGTTATGTTGTAAGATTTTAACACTAGCCGTTGTAGGCCCGCGCAGCCCGCAAGTCCCGTAGGAGTTTTCCTGTTGAGAACTCCGGTGGTTAGAGGCCCAAAGCGCCACAGTTTCAAAGTGCGAAGCGAGCGGCATGCGTGCAGTGCCTTGAGGTTGGCAAATGGATTGGCTTGTCCCAATCGCAGTTCTTGGAGCGCGGGGCAGCGCTGCAATTTAGCCAAGCCCCGCAGGGTGAGGCCTTGACATCTGGACAGACACAGGGCCTGCAGGCCCGGCCAGCCGGACAGTTCGTCCAGCAGCTCATCCGACGCGTCGGGATGCAGAGCCAGCTTGAGCTTCGTGAGGTTCTGGTCCAGTGAACGTACGGCAGCTGGTGGGAGGGCCTAAAGTCGAGCAAGTCCAGCTCCTGCAGTTTCGTGAGAGAAGGCAGTTGCTGGAGCACGTTCGTAGCTCCGACCAAGTTGCGCAAGGCCAGCCCCGTGATCGGCAGGTCCTGCAGGCCGGAGCCCGTAATTTGGTGGCAAGAGGCTAGGTAGAGTTTCTGGAGTTTCGGCATCGAGCGTAGATGTTTCAGCCCGTGGTCTGTAATTACACGACAATCGTGCAGCGCCAGGTTCTGTAGTTGCTGCAGTTCCTGCAGGTTCCGGAGGTTTTCGTCGTGGACTCTTTGGCTCGAAATCACGAGCGTCCGGAGAGTCTGGGTGTGCTGACTGTTGTGCAGAGACAGACAGATGTTGATGGTGCCCCTGGCCACTAGGTTGTGGATGCAGCCTAACTCGTCCAGGGCCTTGCTTTCTTGCCACAACCGGTCAGAGTACCATTCGCCCTCCAGGACCAAGGTTTCTACCGTGACGGTTTTTAGGGAGTAGCCCTGGTAGTCGGACCAGCGTTCGCGGTCTTGGTAGTAGGGCTGCTGTAGCACCAATCGTTGTATAGGGCGTTCAGCATCGGCGCAGGCGCGGGTAAAGAACCGGAGTATTCTCCGGTGCTGCTCGTTCGAAAACCTAAACACTGGCTGCTCGTAGTTTGCCCAGAAGGCGAGTTGCTGGACTAAAGCCAAGGAATCTCGGCACGCGAGCGCGAACCGGACGGCTTCCTCCGCGCCTGCCAGGTCTCTCACCATTGGCCAGAGATCGTCGGGCAGTTTGAACAGCCAGCAAGACTGCTCGAACCGAAGTTTGCTTCTTTTGCGTGGCCTAACCTCTTCAAGCGGCGCCGAGAGAGGGGGGATCCCGCGGGTGGCTCGGGATGACCTCCTCGTGGCCAGAAAATAACTCATTTCCCTTTTTCTCTGCGTCTGTAGATCCCTTGTTTTTAGAAGGTTGGAGTGTTCACTTTCTGTGCACGGGGGTCTTGGAGGAGTGTTCTTCTTCGCCCTGCTGCCCCCCCCCCCCCCGCTTCTTCCGGGGCAAATTCCTTTCCCCCCCCCCCCTCTCTCTCTCTCCTTCCTTCCCCCGGCCCACAGTCCGCGCGCCGTTCTCTCTCCATCCCGCTTCGTACCTGCAAGTAAAGGGCGTGCTGGCACACCCCCCCTGCTCTTTGTTGGGGGCCCCTGCGGCGCCTGCGTGTTGCACCAAGGTTTTGGCTTTTTAATTAAACTGTGAAGAAAACTCTAGGTCGGGCCTCCTTCTCTGCAGGCGTTCGAGCATTTCCTGCGTTATGCCTCCGGATTCGTACACGTCAAGCTTTTTCAGCGAACGGCAATACTGAATCGAGTCTAGCGTGCTAATCCCTGGACAGGACTGTATTTCCAATTTTGTTAGGTTGTCGCAGTGCTGTAACTCGGGGAGCCACTCACTAGTTAAGTTTGCGCAACCATGAATATCTAAATGATAGAGCGAGACACATCTTCGCAGGCAGAGGGCCAACGATGTGCCTGTACCATTGGTACATTTCCGGATGGCGAGACACCGCAGCGCGGGGACATTGAGCGCGCCGGTCAGGCCCGTACAGGATTCCAGGGACAGGCTTTCGAGCGCTTTGCAGTCCCGGAGCGCGGCCAGCCGGTCGTCGGTGATGCGGGGGCAGCGCGAGAGCCATAGCTCTCGGAGCTTGGGGCACTCGGGGAGCTGGCCTAGGCATGCCCCCGTGATTCGCGCGCAACCTCCCAGGAAAAGCGCTTGTAGGTCCTTAAGGTCCTTGAGCCCCCGCAGTGCCTGGTCGGTAGGGCTGCCCGAGAGCCACAGCCATTCGAGTCTTGTCAGTTTGGGCAGGACGCGAGCTAAAATGTCGTCCGCACGCTGATCGTTTTTTGGATGCTAAGTGAAAGGAGCGAACCGGCGCTGCGCAGTTTTTCTAGCGGACTAATGTCATGGCAGTTCGATAGAAACAGCTTGTGGATGGACGGAAAGGCCCACAAGAGCTTTGCCCAGGGTTGATCTTGCTGGTCAACAAGAGCTAGTTTCTGGTTAGCAAGAGCTAGTTTCTTGACTGAGAAGCCCGAGAGCACACGGAGGTCGGCTTCCTGTACAGGGCGTTTAATATCCAGGCTGCCTAAGAGAGTAGACTTGTGTAGCCAGGCGAGTATGCGCCGGTGGGGGGGCAGCTCGAGCTCGAAGGCGGGCTGTTGGAAGTTCCCCCAGAACGTGGGGCCCTGCACCAGCGCCAGTAGGGCCGTGCACGTCAGGGCCAGGGCGCTCGCGAGGTCGGGGCCGGCCAGGCCGTTGATCATTGGCCATACATCCTCTGGCAGTGTGAGCAATAATATGGCTCTGTTTGTCTGCACAAGGCACCTGCGCTTCGACGCTCCCGGATCCCCTGCCGCCAGCTTCCTCGCGGACTTAATTTTTTCGGCCATGTTTTTTTTAATAGAGAGAGAGGGGAGGGGGGAAATGGGAGGGAAAATGTGTGGCCTTGCGGCCGTCCCCCCCCCCCCCCCTTTTGCTTCGATTGTATGTGTGGGAGAGAGGGAGGGGACCCTACGAAGAAACACCCTCCTCCCCCTCCCCCGCCGCCTGTTCCGTACAAATTTTTCCCCTGCAAAACAAAAGAAACGCGGCATGACCGCGGAAGGTATTTCGTTGCAGGAAGTGCTGGCGAGCGCACCGCGCCGGGGAACAGCCGTGGTGGCCGGCTGGCCCGAGCGCGTGGTGTGCCAGACGTGCGGCGGCAACGAAATCGCCAGCATCCAACAAGACCTGTTCGAATGTCCGTGCGGCTGGCAGGCGTCCGTGGTGGCCGAGAAAGTGCGCGCGTTGCTGGCGCGCCTGGGCTACGAGCGCAAAGACTCGCTGGACCTGGTGGATATCACGGGCGACTGGGCCCCGGCGCGCACGGGCGCGCCGGTGCTGACGGTGTTCTGGAGGTTCCTGCAGGACCCGCACGACACGCTGCTGCGGCGGAGCACGGCGAAGAAATGGATAGCAGCGGCGGAGGAGTCGGCGGCCTCGGAGCCCAGGCACTTAATTATCATCCACCGCAAGCGGCGCGCGCCGGTGGCGGAGCTGATGGCAGAGCGAGAGGTTGCGCTCGGGTGGCGCATAGACTTATGGGACGAGGACTCGCTGTTGTTCACGCCGGGGGTCCGCGGGCTGTACCACGAGCACCGCGCGCTCGGCGCGGCCGAGTTAAAGAGGCTGGAAGCGGTGTTCCAGCTAGACGCCGGCCGGCTGCCCGTGCTGTTCAGTTCGGACCCCGCGGCCAAGTGGTGCGGCGCGCGCCCGGGGGACGTGGTGGCGGTGGAATCTACGTTTATGGACGGCAAGCAGCAACAATACAGGCGCTGCGTGTATTTGGCGGAGGAACGGTTCCGCAAGGAGTCGATAGTGGCGAAGAAGGCCGATGTGAGGGACAGGCACAACCGTTTCTTGTAAAGAAGCCTAGGGAAATGGAGAGAGGGGGGGGGGGGGGCTCGGCCTTGGGCAAGCAAAGAAAGATTAAAAAAACTTTTTTAATTGTAACTTGGTTGATTTTTCCGGAAGAAAATATATGACCGGGGCGCGAATTGTAGGAGACTTTCGCGGTGCTTTCTCTCGCTGTCTTTTTGCTCACAAGTCGTGCGGCTGCGGGCCCAACAAGGGGCCCAAGAACGTGGAGCCCTGCACGCCCGTGCCGGCGTACTCGGCGCCCGCGCCCTTGAGCTGCATGAAGGCGTGGGGGTCGGCGCGCGGGCCGAGCGCGGTCCGGCCGACCGCGGCGTCGTGCAGCCTGCCGTGTATGCGGCTGTAGGTGAGCTGCGCGCCGCGGCAGCAAATGGACTGCTCAATTTCCAGGGGCTTGAAGATACCCTCTTCGCTAAACATGAGCGGCTGCGCGCTGGTGAGGTCCGACACCTTGTATTTGAGCGCACTCAGCACCAGGTCGCACATCGGGGCGGACGGATCGTCATCGAAGCGCTCGCCGACGAGTCCGGGGTGCTTTTGCCCGTCATGGAGCTGAACCAAGACTTGGGCACGTACGTGTACGGCACGGGCACGACGACGATGTCCCATTCCTGGCCGGGGCGCGGGTCGCTGCCGTTGAGTTGCTTCTTCGACACGGTACTAGCCAGCTTGACGCCCGCCCCGTGCTCGTAGCGGACCGAGACGATGTTGGGCTCTATCCGCAGCGTGCGGCGGTCCATGACGATGGTGCCCGCCTTGAAGCGCACCTGCACGCTGGTCTGGAAAGAGTCGGGGTCGTTGGCAAAGATCACGTCCGAGTCCTTGACGACCACGTGCGCGCTGCCCTGCCCCTTGCGCATAAAGAGCGCCGACCCGCCGACGAACTTAATAGCGGGCCGGAAGAGCATGAAGCCGAGCGGGAAGGGCAGGTTGTGGTCAATCAGCCACTCCAGGTTCGAGCGCGTAACCGGTTCTTTTTGCAGCCAGGCCAGGAAACGTTCGAAACTATTCCCCGACGGCGCAGACCACGTCGGTCACGGTGCGCGCTCTGGGCTACGGCGGCTTCGTGGACCCGGGCTGCACGTGGCTCGTGCGGGTCGACGATGTGCTGGCGCCGTACTTTGAGTGCGCGCTGGACGGTAATATACCGAGCACGGGCATCGCGTACCCGAACGACTCCGGCAAGAATTACTCGATGCGCTTTGGCTACTACACGCGGGCGCTGGTAGACGAGACCGAGACCACGCGCTACGTGGTCTTCGACAGTGCGTCCGCCACGCTGCAGGCGCCGGGAGTCAACGGCTCGAGCGTGCGCTTCTACATCGGCACCACGACGCTCACGTGGGTCGGCGCCGACTCGAGCGGCAACCAGGCCACGCCGTGCGTGCTGAACGTCACGATCAACGACCAGGAGGCCCCGCGCCTCACGTGCCCGAACATGACGGTGCAGACGCTGCCGGGCGTCAACTACTGGAACGGCACGTCTGCTGTGGTTACCGCGGTCGACAACTTCGACGCAACGGCGCAGCTGGTATTCCCGATCCCCGAACCGCTGGTGTACACGGGCCCGAACGCGTTCCACGTGCTCACGCGCAGCCACAACGATGCCTATGGCAACACGGGCTACTGCCAGTTCGCGGTCTGGGTGCTGGACAACCAGGCGCCCGTGTTCACGAGCTGCCCCGCCACGGACCTGGCGATCGTCGTCGGCAGCGCCAGCTACGTGATCAACATCAATAACTTCTTCAATGTGACCGACAACTCGGACCCCTCGGTGCAGCTGTACTACGACCTGGCGGTTGGCGATTCGCAGTCGGTGCTGTATGTGCGCACGCTGCCGCAGCTGGACGTGCGCCTGATCCCGTACAACCTGACGGTGCTCGTCACGGCCGTGGACGCGCACTCGGGCCTCAACAGCACGTGCTCGCTGCGCTTCGTGCTGCTGGACGGCGCCACGCCCGAGCTGTCGTGCCCGAACGCCACGGAGCCGCTGCTGCTGTCGACGCTGGCCTCGTCACATTTCGCCGATGCAAGCGGGCTCGGCACCAGCTTCGGGCCTTATGTGAACCTGTCGGCCGCGCTCGCGGCGCCGGTGCCATCAGTACAGGCGCTGTACTGCGCGCCCAGCGGCGGCGCCTGCTACCTGCCCTTCGCGCCCTGCCCGGGCTGTACCGACAACTCGTTTGCGGGCTGCGCCAACCTCGCGCTGCACCCCGTGCTCGGCGCCATTGGCGTGACTAATGAATCGATTGTCCGGGCCTACGGCGCGGGTTACACGCAGCCGTTCAATGGCGGCTGGAGCGGCACGAGCGCCAGCAACAACGTGGTGCGGCTCGACACGTGCGACTTCGTGCTGCTGGACGACGTGGTGCCGCTCGCGCTGTGCAACCAGCTCTCCACGGCCTGCGCTGCTACTGGCGCACTGACCTACGACGCGCGCTCGGACCCGTCCTCTACGTACTACCACTTTGGCGACAGCGCGCTGCGGATCTTGACCAGCAACTACGGCAGCGGGGAGGGCGCGTACTTCCGCGTGCCGTACTGGCTCGACTCGGTCGGTGTCACGTACGTCACCGTCCGCGGCGCGTCGTCGGCCACCGAGACCGCGCCCGCGCGCCTGCAGGCGCTGCGCTGGCTCACGGGCTTCGCCGGGCCCGCGCCGGGCGACCTGCGCGCTGCGCTGATCGCGGACCCCGCCAACAGCGCGTGGTCCGTGTACTTCCCCGCGGTGACAGTTGGCAGCGCCGGGGCCGCCTTCTACGCCGACCACTTCCTCGTGTACTTGGACACGCTCGCGCTGCTGCTCGACCACCCGCTGCTGCTCGGCGCCAACGTGTTCAACTTCACTCTGGACGGCGAACGCAACACCTCGACGACCGTGACAATCCTGGACGAGGCGGGCAACGGCGTCGTGCACCATCACCGGTGTCGTCGAGGACGACACCCCGCCCGTGTTTGCCAACTGCCCGCCGACCCTCGGCGGCACGGGCTGGGCTTCGCGCACCGTGCGCATCGCCACGCCCGGCGAGACCGACACGACCCTGCCGGGCGGCGGCGCCTTCTACACGTTTGCGCCCCTGGGCCGCGACAACCTGCCGGGCGCGCTCACGACCAACGTCACCGTGCGCTCATCTGGCGGCGGCGCCGGCTTGTACCAAAACCTAGCCGACGACAGTAGTATAATATCCTTTTTTTAAGGTCATTTTTCGTGCCCTCAAAATGACACTTTAAAAAAGAATTCGGCTTCCTTCGCTATCTCCCGCACAATCAATACAAGAGCACCCTATCTCAGACATGTCGGAGATTTACACCCCAAAGAGCCCCCTATCTAGCACTGAGAGAAAATATATTGTAAAAGAAAAAATTCGTCTTTTGATATAGATGGATGGAAAACAGAAGAGAGCGGAATATGTAAAGGAAAGAAGAAAGCAGAAATACACATGTGTATGTGGTAAGGTAATAGGTATATATGGAAAATATCAACACGAAAAATCAGACTTTCATAGAGACTACTTCGCAGAGAAAGAAGAGGTTATGATAGGAGGACATAAAGTTATTCGTATAATTCGTAGAAATGACGACATGGAAAGATATTATAAAAATCACTCGTGATTTGCTACAATAATGTTATAAAAATAAAATGTAAAACCATTTAAAGAAATAAATATTATTACTTATATAATATGTCTTCTATAATGATACAAGCGGACAAGGAATTGAAAGAACTATACAACTTACATTTTCCAGAAGCATTAGCAGGCGATAGAAGGATTAAGAAATACACTAGAAGAGAAACGCTTCAACGATATAGTAAAGCCTTTAAGTTTTGGAATGAACAGAGAAACAAGGCATTAGAGGCTCCAACGATGTTGAATATTCACAAATGGGAAATATGTGAAGAAGCAATAAGACAACTTAAATTAAGGGTGATGATTGTATTAAATAATAAAATGTAAAACCATTTAAAGAAATAAATTATATTACTTATAATATAGATATGGGGAGACACAAGAAATATCTCACACCTGAGGACAAGCGAAAGGCTAACTCCGAAAAGGCGCTAGCATATTACAAAAGAAATAAGGATGAAATTAATCAAAAAAGAAAGGAGCAATTAAAAGAGCGAAACAGAAAACTTAAGGAATATGAAGAAATGAAGGCAATCTCCGACGCGTCGAAGATAGGAATATAAAACAAAAAACAAAAAACGAAAAAAACAAAAATGATTTTTTTCGCCTAAGTTGAATTGTGCTATTTCAACTTATGACTTATGAATTTCATGTTAAAGGTAAGACAATATAATATATATAAAAAAGTAAAACAATTTAATTTATTTCCATTATTTTTATATTCTCACTAATATAAAAGTAATGCCACCACCATTACCACCCAGACCAACGAAGGAAAATGTAGAACTAGCGAAGGTAAGGGCGAATTTGAGGAAAACAGAAACCAGAGAAAACAAAAGGGAATTTAAAGTAGTAGAGTTAAAATCTAGGCGAGACAATAGATTAAACTCTCTTACATACGAGAAGCAAGGATTAGACATAAACTTTTATGATACTGATGCATTAGAGCGAGAGGTTCTAATTCCTATACTATTGGATGCGAAAAGAAATGGTATGACAGGAAATGCGGATGTTCATATTACTATAACATACATAACAGACCACGAAGAATTAAATAGATATTATAAAAAGAAAACATTTAATTCTTTCCAAATAAAAAACTATGACGATTTTATTGAAATGTTGAATGAGTTTAACATAAGCAATATTGAAGCATCTGGATTAGGTTATGACCGAATTATTGAATATGCTAAGGTAGTAGTAGTTCAAGAAAACGGAGGCGGTTGTTATGAAGGAAGAAACAAATGTAAAAAAACAATATCTGATGAAAACATATTGATATCTCCCGCTAGCAAGAATAATAATTGTTTATTCTTTCTATGTAAAGACCTTCTTAATATGCCACTTATTAACAGAAAAAGATGTAATGATATTAGAGAGAAATTCAATCTTTCTAATGATTGCCCCATACCATTCTCTACCGCCGTAAAAATCCTTAATACTTTGATAAAAGAAGGAAAGACATACGAAATAACAAATGCATTAACAAGAGAAACTATAAGCACAAACAACATCGGAGAAGAAGCGGACATTATGATTTACTTAGAGAATAACCACTATTTTGGATTAACTAAAAGATATAAACAAAAATGCGAACAATGTTTAAAGAAATACATCAAAAAGCACACTTGTAATCCAAAAATCATAAATTATGTGAATAGAGAAATATTAAAGAATGGAAAGAGACATTTAATAACGAAGGAGCATAAAGAAAAATATAATAATAAAGACGAACTCCTTCATTACGACCTTGAAACTTTTAGAAATAACACACTTGCTGAAGGCTTTGATATTCACGACTGCTATATAGTCGGATATACTCAAGGGACGGAAGGATTTAAATACTTTGCTGGTAAAGATAGTATTTCTAAATTTCTTGATACACTTCTAGAGAGAGGAAAGAAGTTAGCAGTTGAATGGGCAAACAAACAACTACATAATCCAGTCAAGAAAGTAGCAGGAGTAAGAAAGAAAAGAAACAAAGATGAAGAACCGCCGATTTTATATGTGAATGGATTTAATGGAGCGAACTTTGACCACTACTTCATTAAACAGGAATTAATAAGAGGCATTAAACCAAAATCACATATGATTAATAACGGCTCAATAATCTCTTTACAATTTGAAAATATTAAAATGTGGGATATGTGTAAGCATACTCAGGGAACTCTAAAAGAAAACTTAGAAAATATGAAATGTAAAACTCTTAAAGGAGATTTTGACCACGACCAAGCCACAGAATGGGAAAAAATGAGCGAAGAATTAAGAAATAAGTGTCTTGAATATTTGAAGTGTGATGTTATGGGGTTAAAAGAGTTATATGACAAAATAAACACAGAGATATTTGAAAAACACTCAGTGAATTTAACTTCATACATTTCAACTTCAAGCCTTGCTTTCAATATCTGGAAGAAAATGATTGATGGTAAGCACGATGTAAGGCTTCCAACTATTGAACAAGAAAAGTCATTTAGAAAAGCGGTTATCGGAGCAAGAACATATCCAAGCAAAAAAAGATTTATTTCAAAACAATACAAGGACTACTTAGCGGGAAAAATCACATTTGACGAATTAACCGATTATTTAGTTGATGCGGATGTCGTATCTTTATACCCAACAGCGATGCTTAATTTATTTATGGTTGGAGAAATTAAACAGGCTATCGCACCATTTGATTATAATAATCTTCCAATCGGTATTTACAATGTTGATTATATCTCACCAAAAGACATATTACATTCAAGAATAGGACAGAGAAATAAAATGGGCTCCTTAAAGTGGAATTTAGCGGATATGAAAGACCAATGGCTTACAAGTGTTGATATTGAAGATATGATTAAGGAAGGCTACGATATAACAATTCATAAAGGCTACTATACAGAGGAGGCCGAACCAGTTTTCAAAGAATACATACTGGAAATGTTTAAGGCGAAAGAAAATAGCGAAAAAGGCACACCGCAATATTTACTAGCCAAACTATTTATGAATTCGTTATACGGAAAAATGATACAGCGACCTATCCCAACAGAAGCAGAATATATTAAATCAAATGAGGAGTATTGGAAATTTTGGACGAAAAACTATATATCTGATGTGGTTGAATTCAAAGATAAAGACGGAAACAAACTATGGCACGTATCTGGAATACCTAGAAATGAAGTAATAATTGAAGAGAGTATTACAAAGCCTTCTCATTACGGGGCTTTCATTCTAGCATATAGCAGGCGAATTATGTATAACTACATAAAAGAGGCTAATCCAAATAAAGACATAGAGGCTGATTTCTATTACACCGATACTGATAGTCTAGTGTTGCATGTTAGGTTCGCCAAACTAATCAAAAGGCTTGGTGATAAATCTCTCGGAGGAATAACGGATGACTTAGGAGATTGCTGTAAGATAATAAGAGGAATATGGATTGCTCCTAAATTGTATATGTTAGAATTTATAACGAATGAAGCATTTCTCCCTTACCTTACTAAGAATGACTTGAAACATAAAGACAAAGGAGTTCATATAATTGAATGCTACGAAAACGATGGAGTAAAAAAGAGATACTACCACCTTAGAGGTAAGGGGTTGAATTCAAAGGGGTTAAATCCAGAAGTATATGAAAAGATGGATTTAGGCGAAAGCATTGAAAATGTTAGAGATTTTCAAATGAAGAAAATTCATTTATCACGAAATAGCAAACAGCAAAACATTAACCATTTTAGCATAGTTCATACTACAAACATAAAAAAGAAAGTTAATGATAATAAATGGCAAGGTCGGGAGTTTATCAATGATAATGATAGCATTCCGCGAGGATACCAAAGACATTAGAAACGAGAGAGAGTGTAGTTGATAAATAGTTAATTAATTAATTTTTTATTTTTTATATCCTATAGTATATACTAATGTCTCTCAAGTCTCTCGCGGAAAAATTTGAAAAACTTTCTATCAATAATAAAACATTTACTTTGGATGATATCAAGCAAGTCATTGATGGACATGTAAATGAATATAAATCTGAAAGTAAAAAACTTCAAGAACAAGGATTGCTACCTATTGGAAAATATAAGGGGAAGTCCGTTGCCGATGTCGCTGTATTTGACAAGCAATACTTAATATGGTTGAACAAGCAACCGATGATGATAAACTATCCAGAACTCAAAAAAGAAATTGTTAAATATATTCTATAATCACACTACATTCTCCTTTAAATTTATTTCTTTTTTTATTATTCTTAATATTGCCTTTTCTCTATGAAAATTGTTAAATTGTGTATAGTGTGGCTCTTTTAGAATTTCCCTAAAGTCTTCTCTTTCTTCTATTTCTACATTACGATAATTTAGTTTATTCTCTTCTAAATATCGGTCTGTAATTTCTTTAAACTTTATTTTTTCAAAGTGATGGTCAACATGAACGTTTTTTCTATCGTGTATTTCTTTTGTTATTTCACATATATATTTCGGCTCAATGAAAATGTCTATTACCATTCTATTTAAATATTCTTCTATTTGATTTTTTATAGTATTTCTACACGCATCATTAAATTTGGTCTTGGTGTATCTCATAATTTGTTTCTCTTTATTTACCCCAATGTAATTAATACAATTATACCACGAAAATGCTTTTTCTCCTATACGAAAGTGCTTACTACCATATCCATTATTTTCAACATCAATTTCACAATTTATCAAATGTTCAAATTTCGTCTTATAATCAGGATGATTAATTATAATACCCTTAATAAAATTACTATCAATTTCATTTAACTTTTCATTGTGCTTATATTTGCTGACAATATTTCTTATATATACTATTATTTCTTTCTTTGTTTTAAACATTACTCCGCTTAGTATATACAACATACTATATACTCTTAAATAAAATTAATAAAAAAATAATATTAATAGTATATCAATGACAGACCTAAGCACAAAGCAGGACTACTTGAATGAAATTGAAAAATGGAACCTTGACAGCGAAGTTAAGAAACCCACTATTAAATGGACTAAACCCGACATTGTATCTTTCTATGAGCAATATAAACCAAGGGATGATAATGTGAAAGTAGTTATTCCGTTAGAGGAGACATTGACGAAAATGATGGAGGAAGAAAGCACTCCTTTTACGACTGCTGATTTAAAAGAGACTGGTATCACCGAAATAAAGGCTAATGTAGATATCTCCAACACGTTGGAGATTGGAGAGATAGCAAAGAAAGAAGAACAACAACACGAAGCAGACATTTTTCTTCAATATGGTAAGTATAAAAAAATGAAAATTGAAGATGTCGCTAAGATTGATAAACCATACCTTGAATATTTAATTCAACAACCCTATTTTAATAACAAAGATGCGGTAAAAAAATACCTCTGATATTTTAGAAATTAGACTTTCGTCTGCGACTTTCGTCTATTTCTAAAACATCGCCTCCCGTTTATTTTTTTTATTATTTACTTTTAAGCGATGTTTGCAAAACACACGGGAGCGTTAGCGGGAGTGTGGATTTGCAAATATCTAGTGGTCTTCAATAAAGTTAGCGATAACATTAATATTGCTACCAGCACCTGCCGACACAGCCTTCTGTGTGAATGTCAAAACATCGTTCGGTGTTAATTGAATATCGTATGTTCTGAGATTAATCTGTTGAGTTGAGGTGGCATTTACATAAATCTTAAAAATTGTCGTTCCGTTAGCGATAGCGGTTGCTTTTGTGTCTGTATCTACGATTGAAGTTGTGGCGTCAACATCAGCAAAACCAGCCCCTGTTAGTGTCCCATTCAATACCATTCTGACGACATTTGACTTAGTATCTTCATTCGTAATACTTACCAAGGAAGGAAAGACATTTGAATAGTTGGTGAGGCTATTATTGAATAGTGCTTTATTCCTGATACTTAAAATGGGGCTTTCAGTGGTGCTCGTTTTTTCGTCTCCTTCCGCAGTATTTGTAATACTGGTATTAATAGTATTTGAGCCCTCAACGAATAAACTGGCACTCGCCGTTTTAAGAATTTGTATTCCAACCGCCGCATCATTTCTCATTACTGCCGTAAAAGGTAATGTTGTATTTCGCAGGCTTACACCAGTATTTGCATTCGCATACTCAATCATATGAACTAATTGAAATTCACCAGTCTCTGGATTTTCAATTGAAAACTTAATAGCACCAAACCCGAGATACTGAAATTGAATTTGAAATACATTTCCTTTACTCCAGTCTAAGGCTGGCATAGCAGAAGTTCCATCGCAAGGGTCGTCCCAGTCTTCTTGGTCGATATAAACTGCAACACCTCCTTTAATATGCGCGATATTCATTCCTGCTTGATTTTTGTAAAAATAAAATCCATCGTTAAGGTCATTTCCTATTCCAATAAATGAATAGTAATCTTTTGTATCATCCGTTGTCCATATAGCAGTAAAGCGGGCGAGGACACCCATTCCAGTTCTATATTTTATTCTCCTTTTACTTACTAATCCAGCATCTGCCGTATCATTAGCAGTTGTTTTCAATTCAGCCATATTATTCAAGAATGACACAGACGATTTTGTTTCTGTTTTTGTCCATATCCTAGTATTAATGGTATATGGAAAGATTTCTTGTAATACTGGTGTTAATTGTGCAGTTGTTGTTTCGCCGAAGGCTGTCTTCATATTATCAATATGTCCATCATATCCTACTTTTAGGTTAATGAACTCTCCTTTAGGATTTTGTGCTATCAAATTTCGTTGGTGGGACATTATATATTAATAATAAAAAAATAAATTAACTAACAAAATTAATAATCGCCTCTTACGACATCAAAATTTCAATTCCCTTAACAAGCACACTTCGTTGAAGAATGGCAAAAGTATAATGGTTAAGATTGTTTCCAGCAGTAGTTGAAACGAACTCATATCGCCTCTCAGTGTCAAGGCTCAGACCACTCACCTCATACCCGTCAGTATCCTTATCACAAAGCGGGCGGTTGTTGTCCCAAGTATCAACATGAAACCAGTTGTAATGATAGACATCGCTGTTTAGGATAGCACTACCCTTCAACTTATCCTTCAAAATCATATAGTCTTCATTCTCAGAGGTGTCAATGTCAAATTGTTGAAGACGAGAGCCATCCAGAGTTGTATAATATGAAACAATCTTCGCATCCGCTCTGTTATCATTGTCAAAAGCAGTATTTTTATTTTCATCGTTGTGGAATGCGGAAGTATAAATTCTTCTAATTCTCTCACCCTGTGAGCGGTTCATTTTTACAACGAAATTTTGGTTTTGTGTTTGGAGGTTCTGCTTCCAAGAGATAGGGTATTCAATCTTAAATGGGAAACCTTCTCCCGCAATCTTCTGCTGAACACCAAGGACAACATTTGGGTCAGTCTCTACGGCAAGAAACAGATTTAAGTTTGAAATAGTAGCACCAACAGCCACCTGTGCAGCACCAGTAGAAATACTGCTCGCATCAGTTCCATAGAAAGTAGAGCGGTTAGTGCCCTCCCAGACAATTCGCAAATCAAGGATTTCATTAAAACCGATAGTCTTATCTAATTCAAAAATAGTTCCAAAAATCATACCCAACGGAAGTTTAACTTTAATGACAGGGTCATCGGTCGCATTAGTTCCTCCTTCAAAATACTTAGCCTCCTCAAAAGGAACATTAACAAGGCTATAATTTCCAGCAGTGCTATCGGCGAGAGCAGTATCATTATTACGGCGGGCATTAACAAGTGGCACTTTGTAATATGCTTGAACAGCATCTCTTAAAGTCGCAGCCGCAGCAGCATCAGCAATTGCCTTTCTTTCTGCTCTAGTTCCAATTTCAATCTTTCCAGCATTACACTTTTGAAGCATAGCCCCGCTAGATACACCCGCCCCGTGATTTTCAAGTGCCATAAATTTTTCATATTTAATTTCAGGCTTCCAAATCATCTTAGTGTAATTGCCGACGTGTTGAAGATTACACAAATATTGACCGCTTCGGCTTCGCAGTTCAATTCTTTGTATCATTGGCAAGCAGTCCATAAACATTCGATTGTAGCCTGCAGAAGCATCAGGTTTGTAAGTAAATCGCAATACACTACGAGCAAGGTTCAAAGGGCGGGTAGGAATTTCAAATGTGCTTTCGCTTCCTCCAGCAGTGGTAATTTTAACATCAGCCGACCCTTCACGGGCAGTAAGTTTGTTCAATTCATACTTACCAGTGAGCAGTTCCTTAGTCTGATGGACTAGTTCTCCTCCGTATTGGACAGGCATTTTTTTCTTTTTTTGAAGTGTTGTCTATCTCAAAACTTGTTTTGAGATTATTAACTAATTCACAAGAATATATTTATAGAAAAAAAAATAAATAATTCTAAAATAATTATTGTTTATTCATCAATCTTATTAATGTGCCTTTTTGAAGTAATATGGTTATGAAAACTTTGCTTACTACTAAGTTTTACATTACAAATTAGTTTGATAGCAAGCTATCAACAATTGCCCTACGGGCTAATTTCACATCGCCATGCGCCACATTCCGCACAATGCCCTTTTTGTTTGTTGTGTTCGCAAAAGTTGTTCGGCTTACATTCTTTACACATATCTTATATTTACATCAAAAATAATTCACTTTGATTTCAACAAATTGAAGAATGAATTAAATAAACTAAAATAATTAGTTTCACGATAAACAAGTAATGTCATAACGATATCTAAACCATTAAGGTTAATTGCTTGGTCGTTTTCGTCCGTCAAGTAAAACCTAAACACATTATTAGAACTTGCGGATAATGTTTTCCCGTATTCGCTTCCAGAGCCATCATAAATGACAGCACCAAACGGGATTTCGTTGGCTGTGTATATTTCTTGTAGCACGTGATTATCTCCTTCTCCAACTAAATCCGATTGAAGATACAAAGTCTTTTCACCAGTTAGAATAATTACATTTGGCGATTTAATAAAATCATTAGCAAAGAAATATGTTGAGTTTCTATCAAATCCCATAACCTCGTGAATACGGGTATCATTATCAAATATAAACCGCGGTTGAATACCTTTATTCTCTGACACACTGAATGTTAATTTGCCATCTTCTGGTTCTATGTTGGTATTATTACTGGATACAACATAAGTATAATTATTTGGGCTATCTGCGGTTAGCACCTCCGACAACTTATTTTTTAGATTGTTCATTGTGTAGTTTCCCTCAGGTATTGTAATTAAAGCCTCATATCCGTCTTCGGATAATGTAAAAGTATTATATGGAGAGGCTACGGAGTAATACGACTTCGGCACATAAATATGAAGAATTTTACAATGTGTGGGATTGTCCAGTGATTTTAAGTTTATTTCGTGTGTAAAGTCGCTATCTGTGCCTGTTATTCTGTTTTTACTATTTATGTAATAGATGCCACTTGACCTGCCCCCTTTGTAATCCATGATATTTAGAATTGCGCCTCTATCTTGCTAATCGCAAGATTTCTCGCTATATTCTAAACATCGTTTTTTTCTTTTTCAAAAAAATTAATCGGTTTTCGATGGTTATCAATATCACAAGTTTGAGATTACGAGTATGAGTGAAACGAATGAGAGTGTAGTTGATAACTATCTTTCAAATAAAAGTATCAAAATTACCATATCCATTCTGTGCTTTCAACTTTTCCGCTTCTTCTTCTTTTAGGTCTGTGAAACCCGAACTAAACTTAAATCGGTTGCCTTTCGCCCGCTCCATTAAAAATCTCATACTATGCCAACCGCACGTGTCTGAGGTGTTGGATTGTTGTTTTACTTGATTAACCTTCATTAACAAATAACTATAGGGGTGGCTTTTATCTATTAGCCTTTTCATTTGTTGCTGAAAGTCTTCCGTTGGTTGGTAAAGTGCTAATGGGTCATACACTTCAACACTCCTGTCTTTATCTAGACTTACCCATATAGCAATCCAATGAGACCCCGCTTGTTTGTGATTGTCCAAATTCATAATAAATCCGTATCGCTTTCTTTTTTCTGGATTTAGTTTGTAGATTTCATCACTGGCTATTGCTCCGAGATACCATCCATATTTTTTCATTATGTCATCTATTTCATTAGTCATTAATCCCCGATATTTATCAACTACACTCTCATTCGTTTCACTCATTCCCGTTTGTTGATAAACATCGTCAACTGGCTTTTCTGGTTGCTGTGGTTGTGGTTCCTCTTGCTGTTGTTCATCTGGCTCTGGCTGTGGTTGTTCTAATGATGCGGTAATCGTAGGGGGTATTGTAGGGGGTGGCATCCCTTCATCAACATTTAAATCCGCTGAAACTTGTTTATCTACATTTGGGTCTATTGTCATTTTGTTAGTTAGAGTATTTACAAAATCATGTTTGTTCATTGTGTGTTTCCAATCTTTGCGGGCTAAGTATTTTTTTATTTTCGCTATTGAAAATACCTTATCAATTAATTCATTTAATGTCTTCGCTCCAGTGTCTACGCGACGCTTGGGGGTATGGTAGGGGGTGTTTCCCCCTCCAGTACCTTTTTGTTCAGTAATACCCATATACTCTTCATATCTAGCATAATCCGCCACTTTTCTTTTTACGTTTTTCACCTCACTTCCAACATCAATATTAAACCTTTTAATCATGTTAATAATCCACTTTGAAGTGTCTTTGTAATTTAATTTGTTATGACCATCATTATCAAGTCTCTTTTTTAAAGCCTGTGCTAACTCTTTTATGGTAATGGTTGGGTGATAAGTTTTTGAAAATCCAGAGATTAAAAATTGATTAATTTGTAAATTTTCAAGATGCTTACCCTTTTCTTCTGCTTTCTTTTTTTCCTTTTCAAGTTTTTCTTTATATTCTTCTGCTAACTTTTTCTGTTCTTCTAAAGATGTCGCTGTGGCTATAGCCATCTGAATATCTTGACTGGCTTTTTGTAAGTCTTTGAGACTCATCTTTTTAATGAATTTATCTGTATATCCTGCTAATTTCAGTGTTTCAATATCTTTCTGCTTTTGCTTTTTTTCTTCCTCATATTGCTCTTTTGTTTTCAATGGTGCTTCATCTCCTAAATTAGGTAAGGCTGGTGCTTGTGGTGGTGCTCCAAATGGTGGTGCTAATGGTGGTGCTTGTGGCGGTGCTTGTGGTTGTCCCTGTTGTTGTGGCATGATATATTGATACTGCTGTGGCGGTGGCATAATAGCCAATCTTTGGTTCCTTTGCTGTTCGTATTGTAAATCCTCTATGAGTTTTTGCTCCCTTCTTAGTTCTCTGTCTTTTTGTTCTTGTCGTTCCTTGATATCGGATAGTTCATTGCGGTGTATCCTTGCTAACTCATCCTGCCTTTCCTTAGCATCGGCTATGTCTTTTCTTTCTTGCCTCTTCTTTTCTTCTTCAGCATCCGCCTGTGCTTTTTTCTCTTTTTGGTCTATCTCATCAATCTTTTCGTATTTCTCCTTCTTAAGTTTGTCTAAGTGGTCATTAATGGCTGTTCTAGTATTTTGTTCAATTTCAGATAGGCTTTGGACTTTCCGCAAATCTCTATCTCCGACACGTCGGAGATTTACATGTCGGAGATTATCTTCTTTTCGCTTAGGTGTAAATCTCCGACGTGTCGGTAATCTCGGACGTGTCCGAGATTGGGGGCTTAAGTATTTCATAAAAAGTTTAACGATTTGAAGTGTGCTCATATCATTTGTTTTCTTGCCAAAATTAAGATAATATTTTTTACCCTTCTGGATAATATACGGCTTCCCGCTTTTGTTTCTATAAACCCGCGGGGGTCTTACCTTTTTAGAATTGCGCTTCATGCTTCGCATTCTCGCTTATTCTAAAACATCTATTTTTCTTTATTGAAAAAATAAATCGGTTTTCGATGGTTATCAACAAACGAGAATGAGTGAAACGAATGAAAGTGAAGTTGATAACTATCTTTCAAAACTTTAAGGCACCACGTCCGCTCTGCCTACCATATCCAAGTTTCGCGGCAGTAGACCCGATACGAGATGCATATGGTACTCCGACATCACCTAGGGCATTCGCAGTCTTTGAAATAATCTTGTTATCACGAAGGAATTTATTAACAGCCAAAGCCGTTTTCCCAACCTTTGCCCAGTTAATTTTACCGCCAGCCTGCCCCTTGCCTCCTTGCTTCTTCTTGCGACCAGACTTCTTTTTACCTCCAGCCATTGTGCTTGAGTTAATAGTTCGTTTGCCGATTGTTGGAATGACTTCAACACGAGTTGTTTTTACTACCATATACTATATAAAAAAATAATTAATTCTAAATTTTTTTTACTTTAACCGATAAGCAAAATTTTTTCTTAACTCATCATCAACACTTGAAACATAAAGAAAATTAAATCTCTCCTTTGTTGCTTCGTGATACTTTTGAAGAAAATAATCAAAATCAAAAGATAAGTCTAAATGTTTATACACGAGTTCCATTTTATCCTGAGACTGGGCTGGAAAGATTAATAAATAATCTAACTGCTTAATGGCTTCTGGTCTAAGGTCGTTCAAATACTGGCTTGACATAATTACCTTTGATTTATAGTGTCTGTTCTTTTTTAACAAATCACTTACGGACTTATCTCTTAATCCGCTCCCTAAATCATCCAAAACAAAAACAACCTCTGGCGTAATATACTTACTTGGTCGTTCTTTCTTCTCACCTCCTTCTTCCTTTTTCTTTTCCTTTCCAAAGTATAAAAATTGTGGTTTCTCCTTATCTCCAACATGTTGGAGATATTCTACTTCTCCTTCGTGTTGCTCGTCCTGTCTGTTCAGTTTGTCAAGTTCATAATCAATGACATTCACACCATCTGATTTAAGAAAGGTATAAATTGCCATTGGATTTCCCCTGTTCTTAAAGTGCTTAACCATTGCTTTATAAATGTAGTCCTTGTGTATTGTTGAAGCAATAATGACAATACGGGTCTTTCTGTCTGTCGTCCGTTTCAGTATTTCAAAGAGTGCTGTCGTTTTCCCGCTCTTCTTACGGGCTAGCAGAAATATGTTGGCATACGGCTCATTGAATAATTTATAACCTTTTGCTTTTTTATTTCCATCACCCTCTTGTTTTACTGGCTTCACCTTGACATTGTTAATCTTTTGCATCGTATATATTAAGCAAGAAACTCTAAACACACAACAATTCGCCCCGCTAAATTTCCTGTGTCAATATTTCCGCTGTCAGTTTCAAGGATTTTAAATGTATATTGGCCGTCCGTCCATCCGACGACACCCAAATTATAACCGAGATTTGAAATGTTTGCTGTAGTGCTGTCAGCAAATGTTCCAATAATTCCAATTCTATCCATGTAAAGAATTCTGGTTTTGGTTTCGGTCTGGTCGTTCATATAGTGGATAAACTTAACATTCATTTTGGTGGGTGTGAATGACATTTGGATATTCTTATTAAATGTTTTGCTTCCTCCAGCAAAATCATTGCTCAGAAAAATAATCTTTTGGTATTTATAGTCAGTCATGGTTATATTACTACTCATAAACTTTTTAATAATCAAAATATTTTCGCGGACTGCCTGCGACTTTTACTCACGGATAAGTGAAAAAAAGAATATAAGTTGTGTTTATTGTATTCAAAAAGGTATAGATACTAAATTTAAATGTATTTACAAACCGATGAGTGATTGGTGTGTTAGTTTTGATGAAGCCCTGCCTTTAATGTGTTCGGGTAGTGATGCTTCTTGGTATAAAATCCACTTATATGAATGTTCATTTCTTTGAAGAAGGTGATGGAAGGCATATCCCAATCAAAAGTGTTAAAATACCGACATAAGTATTAGCAACCTCACAAGGTAAGTTCTTTTCAGATAGCCTTACGATGCACAGGGTTATAATGGATATAATGATACCCATTTGAAATAAGTATTTAATAAGTCGGCTGTCGGTTGGTCTATTTTTCATACAACAGCACGACCAGTTATCTTCCAATTCGTGCTCTATTTTGTTCTCCTCAGTCTTCAACGAAATATCCAAAACGCGGTTCTTCAACTCTGGTGTTAGTTCTCCATCTGCCATATCAATGAGTGGAGGTGGAGGGTGTAATCTAGGTGGCATTGTTTTCTGCTAATTGTTTTTTTAAGTCGGCTATATCATTAGTTATATTATTTATTTTTTCCGATAATTGTTGAACGGCCTTAATTAACGGGGCGATAAACTCACAATAACCTATACCATAACCAACATCACCACTATCAATACATTTAACATCTTCTGGCTTAACACTCACACCTTTCAATTCGTATTCCGCTCTTTGCTTTGGACACGGCACCATAATTGTTTCTTTTATAAAACCGCCAAAATCTAGCATATCCATTTCTTTTAGTATTTCTTCTAATTCCTGTGCTATTAAACCTGTCCTACATTTCTTTTTGTCATCAATCATACGATAGCAAACTGGATTTAACTTATTAATAAAATCTAAGCCTAAACAATCCTTTATATCTTCTTTTTTTCTCCTGTCTGAATATTGAATTGGATTAGACAACACCCACAACTGACCATCGCTTGCTTTCAAAGACATTAAAGCAGTATTTGAACCATTCTCCCATATGAAACCACTCGTTGAAGAATTATTCACTCTAAATCTAATAGCATAAGAAGTTAATCCTCCGCCTACTCCTCCTGCTGGTGCTGTTCCTCCACTTAACGATTTACTTGCCCCAGACTGGCTCATATAAATCCCCCATGCTGAATCTCCAATGTCCCACATAAATATTCCTCTCGCATTCGTCCCGTCTGTTTGTCCTTGAATTGCTATTTTTGCCCCATTAGTTGATGCTGATGCCGTTGTTAGTGTGCCTGTGTATGTAATTCCCGCATTTGCCGTTATCAATCCTTTCGTCCATAAAGTCCCGTTTGCCCCGTTTAATGACATTAACAATTGCTCTGCTGAATTTTCCCACACAAAACCCATTGTAGCATCATTAGCAACCCTAAACCGAAAACTATACGAACTAAAATCATTTCCTGAAACTGCCGTACCATTTGCTAAACTTTTGCTTGCTCCACCAGATGCTGCATAAATTCCCCAACTCGTATTTGTCGTATCCCATAGAAATATACCTTTTGCGTTTGTTCCGTCTGTTGCTCCCTGAACTCCTATCTTTGCTCCACTTGTATTTGTTGCTGATGTTAGTGTGCCCGTGTATGTTATCCCCGCATTTGCGGTTAATAATCCCGCTGTGCTTATGTTCATTGCCTCAGTGAAAGATATATTGCTTCCTGCCGTTATTCCTGATTTATAATAAAAAGCGAGTTTGCCACCTTTTTGAATTAGAAAGTTTGAACCGCTGTGGCTTGATTTCCAGTTCGTGCCATCAAAATAAGCATCAAAACTTAAATTGACATTATCGTGTGCCCAGTTTAGTTGTTGAAATGTTGGATAAGCATCAGCCGTTGTTATTGCTTGTAAGTGTGCTCCTCCGATATTTGAAGCCGTTCCATATAATTCTAAACCACCTGTCGCACCTGCGCCTTTCGTTGTATTGCCTATGATTATTGGTTTGCCTGATGCAGTCGTTATCTTGTCGCTTGCCGTTATTGTTGTTGTTGATATACCCGCAGTTGCCGTTAATGTAGTTCCCGTTATTGTTCCGCCATTTGTTATATTGTTTGAGTTCATATCTAAGGCACCATAAAACCGCATACCGCCAGCATTGTTAAAACGGACAATGTCAGACGAAGCACTTTTATTATCCAAAAGTTTTGAAATATAAAGTCCCGCCCCTTTTACATCAGATGCTACATTCGTGAATACATAACCTCGTTGGTCTGCGGTTCCGCTTGAAGCCGTATTTAAAGTAAATAAGAAATACTGATAATCTCCTGATGTCTGTGAAAAGAATATATCACCTCCATTTTGGTTTAATATTCTCGCCCCATTATATGTTATATTTCCACCATTAATGATATCCACATTATTGAAATCGGCTTGGCTTAACAAATTCAGTGCCCTTACATCATTTCTACTTCCATTAAATATCTTAATTCCTGTTATTGTTTGGTCGCCTGTTAGTTTTACATTTTGCCCGTCCAATGTGTCCGCATAACCTTTTGTCGCTCCGTCTGTTGATAATGTTGGAGTTCCAAGGTTGGCTATTTTGCTACTATTACAATCTAGCCCCGAAGCATTTACCCAACCGACTATCGTCCCGTCAATAATAAAACTTATTTTTTTCGCAGAAATTTCAAAGTTGTAATATGTTGCAGTTTTCATATCCAAACTAGCAATTGACCCGATATTGGCTGTGGAGTTAAAAACCACGAATGTGCCCTTTGTTGTAGCATTTATTGAATTTCCCGTTATTTCAACACCACTGCTATATGTCTTAATTCCTGCTATGGTTTGGTTTCCTGTTAGTTTCACATTTTGCCCGTCTAATGTATCCACATACGTTTTATTCGCCCCGTCCGTTGTCGCTGTTGGTGTGGCCAAATTTGTAATTTTTCTATTGTTTAAAGATAGTGTCGTGCCCGTTGCTGTCGCTATTACATTATCCCCAGCATATAAATCAACATATGACCCTGTTATTTGTATTGGATAATAGCCCGCAGTTGCTATTTTTTGTGCCACAATCTCTCCTATATTTGTCGCCGTATCAAAGGCAATACCGATACCATCAAAAGCGGTTGGAGCAGTAGCACCCCGCACTTCTATTGTTGAAGTAAATTTTTTATTTCCTGCTATGGTTTGGTCTCCTGTTAGTTTAACGACAGAAGTATCAAGAGTAGAAACATCAACACCATCAACAAGATTAACATTTGTTATACTTTGGCTTTTCATATCAATCCCCGCACTAGCATTTATTATGTTGCTGAATGTTTTGGTTCCTGCTATAGTTTGGTCTCCTGTTAGTTTAACGACTGCGGTATCAATAGCCGAAACATCAATACCATCAACAAGATTGACATTTGTTATGTTAAATCCTCCCATATTTAAACTGCCAGTCATAGCCGTTGTTCCGTCCTTTGCTAGTTTCGTATCGGTATATGCTTTTGTTGAAGCATCGCCGTCATAGAATGGTGCGGGTAGTCCGCTGATTGCTGTTGAGCTGTTAAAATTTAAAACATTATTTGTCAATGTCATTCCACCACCTGTTGTTGGAGCAAAAAGTATAGAAGAACCGACAATAGTTAGTGGATAGCCCGTTGCTCCACCTGCCTCCGACGAATAAATAGAACCCATATTATTGTTGTAATTGAAGAATAATTTGCCTGTGTTTAATGGATTTGAGTCTTTTACTGCCACATAAGTAGTAAATATTTTGTTTCCTGTTATTGTTTGGTCGCCTGTTAGTTTAACGACTGCGGTATCAAGAGCAGAAACATCAATACCATCAACATTACCAACATTTGCTACATTAAAACCCCCCATATTTAAATCTCCAAACATCATAGCGAGACCATCCAATCTTAGAAAAGGTGAAGCAACATTTCTCCATTGACCTGTGCTATAAATGAGTAGTTGGTTATCGGCGGGTGTGCCTGTTATGATTACATCACTTAAAGCATCTATTGATTTAGTTGCTATCCTTGTGTCAAAATCTGTATTAGCCCTTGCTGTGGTGTAGTATAAGTTAGTTCCTTCTGTTAAGTTGGTTGTGCTCTTTGTTGCTAATTGAGTGTCAAACCTAGCATTAGTATAATATAAATTGGTGCCTTCTGCTAGGTTCGTGGTTGATTTAGTGGTTAGTCGCGCATCAAACCTACCATCAGTATAGTATAGATTAGTGCCTTCTTTTAAGTCCGTTGTTGATTTTAAAGACAACCTCGCATCAAATCGTCCGTCGGTGTAATAAAGATTTACGGGGTCAGCATCTTCTGGCACCCTATCTGTGTATAAGCCCACTATGTTTGTGTTGGTAAGGTCTAAGTTTTTAATATCTAGACTATCAACTGCTATTTCTGATAAACCTAGTAAGGATTTATAGGATGAACCTGCCATATTCGTATATTAAGCAAAAAAATATTTTAATATCTAATTATATTTAAAACCCAATTGATTTTAGACCTATATATGTATCCATATAATTAATATGCTTTTGTGTCTTAAAATGATGAGATTTATCATTTTCTAAATAAAACGAACCACATCCGCACTCAATTCTTATTTTATTTTTTTCTCTCCATTCTTTATTTTTTCTTTTAAGTTCCTCTTTATTTTCTTCCCTCCAAGTTTTTGCTTTTTCTTTGTTGTTATCTCTGTATTTCTTTTTGGTGATTTTGACTTTTTCTTGATTTAAATGATGATATAATTTTTGATGAGTAATTATTTCGTCTTTTTTAACTAAATAATATTCTCTCTGCTTTCTAGATATTTCGTTTTTATTATCTACATAATATTCTCTTCCTGTCCTTCTTGCTATGATTTTATTAACACAATTTTCTGTCTGTCTAATTATTTCACCTTCTCTCCTTTCTAATTCATATTTATTATTACAAGGACATTCTTCAATTAATTCAATATAGTTATCATCATATTTTATTATTTCTTTTGATGAACTATCTCCTCGCTTTAAATTGACTCTATGTAAATATAACCTTTTATGTAGAGGTTGAGTTGTTGAACCTATGTAAATCTGATCTGTCTGGTGAGACCTTATTGAATAAATCTTTCCTTGCTTATAGTCTGGCATTGTCGCTTTATGTATATTTTTGTCTTTATCTTTATATGGAATTAATTTATATTGAGATTGTCAAATATCAATTAATTATTAAAAAAATACTAAAATATATTAATCTTAGTATAAAATGCCGTCAGCAGAAGCAAGTCGTAAGAATTGGGGTAGTGCTGTGGAAGGAATAAAAGCGAAAGCGAAACAACGAAAGATGGAGCATGCTAAAAATGTATTAGCACAATACCGAAATGCTGTAAAGCAAGAAGACGAAGATATGGAGGAACGAATAAAACAAATTGAAGAAAAGAACTTGGCTAAGGATATTATTACTGAACAAGATAATGATAGCCCAGATGAGAAGAGTGATAGTGAAGATGAAATTGACTTTACTGACATACTCGCAGAAAAGATGGCGAAAATGAAAATCAAGAGAGCGAAAGCAGAGAGTAAGAGGGTGAAGCAAAAAAAGAAACTAGTGGTTGAACAAGAGGAGAGTGAAAGTAGTGAGAGTGAAAGTGAAGAAGAGATGCAAAAGCCAAAGAAAGGGAAGGGTAAAAAGTCAAATATATCCGTTAATGTTTATAATCAATCTGAAAAGGTAAATAAGAAAGAAAAAAATAATGATATTGAAAAATGTTTCTTAAAATTTTAACTATATAATGCCCGATTTAGACCATAAGCACACAATTATTAATACACAGAATGCGGAATATCTCCAACATGTTGGAGATAAGGGTCAACTTGAGGACACACCAACTGGAGAAACAAAAAAGACAAAAGAAGAAGAAGCACTTGAAATTCACCACCAGAAAAAGAACCCAAAAATATGGAACACGATATGGGTTGATAAACCACTAGACCAAGTTTTCTTAGACTTAGCGGATATGAGTAAGATAAAAGATAAGAAAGGCAATAAGGGCTATGCTTGGATGCTCGTTTGGATAGATTGTCATAGCCGATTTTTAATAATCATTCCGCTAAAAAATAAAACAGCGAAAGAAGTATATTATGCTTTGAAATCTATACCTTATAAACCAAAGTCAATTACAACTGACAGCGGAGGAGAATATAAAGGTGCTACTCGTGATTATTTTATTGAAAATGGAATTAAACACGATGTCGTTGAAGTAGGAGATCACAGAGCACTTGCGGTTGTTGATAGAGTTATAAGAAGTATTAGAAGGTGGTTGGATTTATTATTTGAAACTAATCGTAATTTCGACTGGGTTAGTTATATTCAAGACTTAGTCAATGCTTGCAATCATAAAGTTCATAGAGGGATACAAGCCAAACCAGTAGATGTCTTTGCTAGAAGAGACAAAAATAAACAGACAATAACACGTGATAATTTAATTGATGACTATAGCATAGGCGATAGTGTAAGAAAAGAAAATAAAAGGAATGTTTTTTCAAAGGGCGGAAAGACTTTCAGCAAAATTATTTATAAAGTCAAAGGTAGGAAAGGGTTTAAAATCATATTAAATAACGATGAGTTGGTAAGCCCCCGTGATTTATTAAAAACTGATTTTGATAAACCTGTTGATGAAGAAAAAGATATGAAGGAGCAGACCAAAGAAGTTATTAAAGAAAAAAAGACAAAAGAATTACTTAAGAGGGAAGACATTCAACCAGAGAATATTAAAACGAGTAAAAGAGAGAGGAAGGCGAAGGTAATATTGGATTTATAGAATAAGTTGAATTATTTTTTTAATTCAACTTAAGGTGGTGGCGGAGTATTTTAAGTGAATTCACACGGGAAAAAAATGGCAACGATTGAAAATGGATGGAAAAAATAAGCCAAGTAGGACAAAATGGTAATAGTTGATGATAATACCGCCACCATACACCTAGGAGCACTGGTCAAAAAGCCCACCTCCCAAATTTCGTCGTGGACAACTTTTCGTTTTTCAGAACGAAGTATTATTAGTCATAATCAGATATATCTCAAACAACAATAATGAACGAGGATGATAATGAAAGTAATAGGCACTAAATATATAATCTAGGGGGCTCTTTGGGGTGTAAATCTCCGACATGTCGGAGATAGGGTGCTCTTGTATTGATTGTGCGGGAGATAGCGAAGGAAGCCGAATTCTTTTTTAAAGTGTCATTTTGAGGGCACGAAAAATGACCTTAAAAAAAGGATATTATACTACTGACGACGGCAGCTTCTTGCCCGCGTGGCGCTTCGGCGCGGGCGACTTCCTCTTTCACGCCACGCTGGCCGACCAGTCGTCGCCGCCAAATACACAGCCCGGCAGTTGCGACTACAACTTCACCGTGGAGCCGGCCTACGACGTTCCGGCGTTGCAGTCGCTCGTGCTGTCCTTCTCGGTGTCGCGCCTCGGCAACGAATTCAGGGGTACCGTGTCCTACGTCACGGCCGCCAACTACCCGTACGTCGGCGCCGTAGGCGCCAATGTACTGTCGGCCGGCAACGTCAGCAACGTGTCAATTGCAAGCGCCACCGACGCTTCGCCCTTAAACTGCGACAGCTCGCTGGCGCGCCAGTCCTCGTACGACGGGCTGTGCTTCCAGTACTACGAGGCCGCCTTTGTGCTCGGCACGTGCGACCCCGTGCAAACGACCATCACGGTGCCGCACGACACCAGCTGCGCGGGCATGACACAGGCTCTCAGCCACATCGCCGGCGGCTGCGCCGTCACGGCCGTGCGCGAGGTAGAGCTGGCCTTTGCGGCGCAGGAGTTCTGTGCCATCGAGCTGGCCAGCAACAGCCTGCGGGGCGGCGCGCTGCCCGTCAACGAGTCGTACGCGCTGCAGCTGATGGCGCAGCTGGCCGGGTCCACGACGTTGCAGCTCGACGCGGCCGACATCGCGACCACGACCGTGTTTTTCGCGCACAGCAATCAATCGACGGCGGTCACGCGCCTGTGCTTCGTCGGCTACGTCAGGTCCGGCCAGGACGTGATCGTCAGCAAGGTCACGCTGAACGAGCAGGCGGGGCTCGACTTCCTCATCAACGGCACTACTTATGTCGCCGAAAACTTCACCGTGCTGCAGCCCGACGCGCCCGTGAGCAACGTCGTGGTGCTGTGCGCCGACCTGCCCGTCCCCGACTACAACTCCACCGAGGTGCTGGTGCAGCTCAGTTTCAACGTGGCCGTGGAGTACCTGGGCGTCAACGGCCGGCGCCGCCGCACGGTCCTGGCGCTGCCAACCGGCCCGGGCCATGCGGGTGTCACGCGGTGGGCACCCCCTGAACCGACATTACCCGCCTGGTACAACCGGCTGCCCAGCCGCCGCCGCACGGCCGCGGCCGCCGAGGGGGAGCCGGGCTACGCCGGGGCGCTCTCGCAGCGGGAGACGTTCGCCCTGACGATCGTCGGCAACGGTGCTGGCGACGTCGAGCCGCCGCCGGCGGAGGCGGTCGTGAAGAAGTCGCCGCAACTCGGCTGGAAGGAAATCGTCTGCGGCGCGGCCGCGGCCGTTGGCGTGCTCTTGATCCTGGGCGCCGGCTTTTGGTACTGGCACCGTGCACGCAAGCCCGAAGGTTCGAGCGACAGCGTGCACTTCGCGTCGTCCGGGGCCGACCTGCACCACCGCGGGATGGACGGCACCTCGAGCGGGGCCGGCACGCCTGTCAGCCGCCAAAGGCCGAGCCGTGAAAGGCCGAGCCTCGTACACGGCGAACGCGAGGTGACTGATCATGAGCGCCAGATCCTGTAAAAATAAGGAAGGTGCGAGCAAAAAAAAAAGAGCTTGATGCAGCTCTGGCCACACAAAAAAAATGTTTATTCATTAAATTAATTACGATTGGTAACGCGAGAACTCGTTTATTTATTCAATCACGATTGTCGTGGGGCCAAGCCACCGGTTCGCACAAAAAGATTCAGTGGCCCCACCTTGGCAAACCGCTATTTGCATAATACCGCTCAGATGCCTCTCGCTTGGATTGCAATGAGCTCCAAGTCTTGCCTCCTGTTTTATCAAAGACTGTGCAACTTTGGCGCGCCCTGCAAAAGTCTTCGACGTATTCTGCGTGCACGTTTTGGCAACCCTTGACATGTAGCTTTTGCAGCGTTCGGACAGCCTTGACGTAGTCGAGACCAGCCATGCCGATCTGGCAGTTCGTGAGATTCAGCTCCTCGAGCTTCTTGGCCAGTTCAGCCACGTGTTTTAGGCCCTTGTCCGTGATGTTTTTGCAGTCGGAGAGAACAAGTTTCTTGAGGTCTGGTCGTGTCTTCAGAGCCTCCCTCAGCTGTTCATCCGTGATTTCAGCACCTCCAGTAAAGTCTGACCTGAAAAATTGAGCCATGCAGGTAGCCACAAAAGTAGTTTTTTTTTCTATAACGCTTAAGCAGGAGGAAAAAAGGAAACGGACCCCTTTGTGTTGTTTTGGCACCCCTGACGTTGCTCTTGAGCCATGTTGGCTGCTGCACCTGTTTAGGAGGGGTAGAGGTAGTTCAAAATATACTCAATACCGATTCTGTGGCCAACCGCACGCAAGAAACTTGGAAATTTTCTCCAGCGCAATTTTGCCGAGAAGACGCGGGCCAAAGCGAAAGAATGAGGAGAATGTTAGGCCGCTGGTTGGCGACTATCGTCCCCCAAGATATCTCTTCGCCGCCCAGCAGACGATCCATAGGTCTCTGGCTAGGGCCGGCCTTGCCCTCCTGCAGCTGGGGCTGCTTTAGCAACAGAGTCGCAAGGTCTTCGAGAAATATCACGCGGGAGGTGGGGTTTTTGCTCTGCACTGACAAAGGGAGGAGATCACTGAGCACCCCGAGACTTTCCTCGGTCCAGACCTGGAACGTCTCGAGGCGGCCGCTATAGAGGCACCAGGTGCCCAACAGACCCAGCAGCGGTTTGTGCGCCGCAAGTCTGCACGCCCTCGCGTAATCCAGCGCGGGCCTGGCCGAGGGATGTCTCAGCAGCAATGTCAAGTACTCCAGGCTGCTCAAGCCAGAACCCTTCAGTTCAGTGTCAAGGGCAAGCATCGCCTCAGGTGCAAGAGAGCTCCCTCCGCCCGCTTTATAGAGGGCAATTTTTGCTCTGAGCTCCTCGTCTGTCAGATTCATAGATGCAGATTGCAGCTGCTCGTTGGCTGACAATTGAGCAGTGCTTTCTTCTGCTCTGATTTCTTTGTCCCCTTTGTCTGGATTGGCATCTTGCTGCGCCTTGCGTTCCTTCTCCTCTTTGTCCACACGTTTTGTCTCTTCCAATGTTTGGCCAGGCTTAAGACGCTTTGGTTTCTCTACGCTTCCCTTTGCTGGGGCTCTCTTGCGCCTGGTGTCACAGGCTTTAGTATCAATGATTATGCTTTGCTCTGTTTTTCTAGTGCTAGGAGTAGAAGAGGCCGCGTCCCATCGACACATCATACTGCTGCCCATAGCACCCGTTTGGCTAACTCTGGTAAATCCTCGATCCTCGACTCCGCCCCAGAACGCAGGTAGCTGCAAAAGGCCTTGGCACCACGGGCGGCCACGCTGCCGATGTAGGCTATCTTTTCTGCTGGCAAAAAGTCGGAAAACGAAGTGTTTACTGGGCCAGGCATCATAACATAGTTGCGAGGGTGGTCCACGCCTCCCCAACTACGTGGCAGAATATGATCTACGTGCCAATTATGTGCGCCGGGCATGAAAAAGGGAGCCAGGCGCACCTGCCACTTATTGACCAAGATCCATTTGCGCGCCTGTAGCGTGCTGACCAAGCGTCTTTCGTTGGCAAGCGGCACTACTGTACCCAAATAAATAGGGCGCAGCCCCTGAAGGCGCGGATTTTTGGCCTTGGCCGCAATCGCTTTTAGCTTGTCTTGCAGTCTCCGCAGCGTCTCATTAGAATTCGCCAAGGCCAAGTCCTGCTCATCTAGCGCGCATATCAAAGGCTCCCGTGCTTCCTTACAATCATCTGCACACATACACAAAGAAAACAAGCAAGACATGGTAAAAGACGGTAGGGCGCAAAGTCAAAGAAAAAAACGCACGGTTTGTGTAAGCGATATTGGCCCTTGAATACAAACAATCAAGCATGGCTCAAGCTGTGCGTATACCTTGATTGTCCTGCTTCTTTTCCGCGTTAATATTTTGATTTTTTGTATTCAAGAGTATTTCTTTGGACAGGGAGCCTGGTTCGACGGTCGAGACTAAGGGAAAGGGTAAGGACACAGAGCAGGGCTGCGCAAGACAGAGCTTGTAGCGCGTCGCCTCGGGCAACAGGAAACAGGCCTTGGACATGTGCTGCGCACAATGTCTGCTAACGCAGGCGATAACTAACTCAGTTTGGCTCAATGTCACGAGCAAGCATTTTCTTGAGTGTCGCCAGGGATGGCCCGTTGCCGCGTGCCGGAAGGGGCAGATGGCGGTGTTTGTGGCAGTGTAGCCCAACAGGTACCCATCACGCCTCCAAACCGTTTTTTTAAAACGCACCCCTGTGCCCAGGTAGGGTACTGTGTGCGCTAATAAAAAGGCCTCCATCTGTGCGTCGGTGTAGCGGCCGCTCTCTCCTAAGGTAAGAGTAGATGTTCCAACTGGCATGGGGCTTGCCAAGTGTGCACGGCGGACCTTCCCGGTAAGCTCGTAACCCCAAGGTAGGGGCCCTACTACCCCACAAGAGTGCTCGACGACCTCTGTATTTTCAGGCACGACAGCGAGTGGCAGAGACACAGAGGAAACCTCAGCCTCAGTCGGGAGAGCGCGGGGGGTACTAGCAACACTTGTGTTTTCAGGCTGGGTGCCGTGATCTTCAGCAGATTTTCCTTCTTCGATCAAGGAAGTGCAAGTGATAGCAAAACCTTCGTCCCCGGGAAGGTGTGTGGAAAGAGCAGCGGGCTCTCCGCCTTGGGGCAGGAGGGCATCAGAGATGACAGCTTTTTCCTTTTCAAGCGCAGTGGTCCTCGAAGTGACAAGCCTCCTACACTTTACGCGGGAAACTGCACGTCCCCTGGCACCAGGGCCCCTGGATTCAAAGCGCGCCGGAGCCCCTGGATCCTGCCAAGCAGCCCCTGTTTGCCTGGCTTTTTCTGAAAAGCCGACACTGGCTTGGAAAACAAATTCGTCAATCTCGTTATCTGTCATTTTGTCAGCAGATTGGCAACTGAGACTTGCCTTGATACATTCAAGTGAAGGGTCACTAAAAGAAAGACGGTCGTCTGTGCCGTCGCTAGAGCTTGAAGAATGGCTAGAGCTTACACTGGGTAAATGTAGTTCGTAGCGTCCGTAGGGCAGCAAGGGGCGCTGTGCAAAGACTGGAACATGGCATCGCCTGCCAAAGGTACAAAGAGATTGATTGCACATCGGAGCCAGGGAGCAATCGGCGCAGAGCTTGCGTTCGGCCTTGTCACAGAAAGGATAGCGGCACATGCCCCCTCCTTTCTTGTAGATGGAGAGGTCTACCACCGTCGACAGGTCAACGTCTTGTGCAAAGGACGGATGGAGGCGCGCAAATTCAGCGTTGGCCTCGCACATGAGCCAGCCGGCGTCTGCCCAGCCGAGAATTAGCTCGGGGAAGACGAGGTGGTACGAAAGTTTGTCATACTTCTGAAGCTGGTGGCGGCGGATCCCCGCTGCTGTGTTGGGCAGGGTCTGCCACTTCTCCACGCGGCCGTGGCTCTGCAGCACGTGGGCAGTGCAAAGGCGCCAGGCCTCAGCCGTAGACTTGCCCTCGGCGACCAGACGCACGATCACGAGGCGGGCCAGCACGACGAGTAGGCGCTGCATGAATTCCAAAAAGCGCTTGGGCGTGAGCTCCGGGGTTTGCCGCGCGTCGAGGTCGACTATGAGGGCCGAGGGACTATGGATGACCTGGACCAGGGCGATTCGATTGAGCACCGGCGCGTAGGGGTTGCGCGCCAGCCGGCGTAACAGGCCGGCCATTTTTTTCTGGTCGGGCACCGTCAAATGTAGCCGGCCTCCGGACATGAGGGTAAAGTTGGGGGCAAGCTTTTGCTCCTGCACACGACGGCTGCCCGTGGCCAGCAGGATCTGGATCTGCAGATACACGCTTTGGCCCTCGGCCCAATGGATTTCGTGCGGGGTTTGCATTTGCATCACAGTCGGGTTTTTTGTTTTAAAATACTTTTTATGGTTTTTTTGTTTTTTGAGAGAAGAAGAAAAAGAAAAATAGAGGAAAGGGAGAGAATGGCGGGGAGGGGGGGGGGAATGGTGACACGAAAGTGCCGGGGAAATGGGAAATGGTGAGGCAGCCCGCCCGCCAACATCCGTGGGGGGACTGTCTCACCATTTCCCTCGCGATTCTCCCCCCCCCCCCGAAAAAAAAAGACTTTTGGACTAGACGCATTCAGCACAAGAAGTGCACAAACCACACAAGAAATCCAAACCTTTTGTCGCGAAAGTTGTCGTTTTGTCCATTCTCGAAATGAGCTTGCTCGACTTCTTTGGCCAAGCAAGCTATAACTCGGAGGCCGGTCACGGTTTGCGTGATCGGCCCCCCCAGAAGAAGCAGCGCAGAACAGAACAGGGGGTACCTGTCCTGTCGGTAGAGCAGGTAAAAGCCAAGATGGTGCAAGCGTTGACCGCTCATGAGTTGCCAATTCTTCGACCACAGGACAAGCCGCGCTTCGCACCTTCGTTGATGCGCATCATAGAAAGTCTCCCGTCACCAACCCCAACCTTCAAGTGCCTGATCTGTCTCGCTCAGCTCTCTTACAGCCTGCAGGAAATCTTGGCGGCGCAAGGTACGAAAGAGCACTGCCAGGGCTGGTCTTTGCTGCGTTGCCAGCTGGGCAGCTGGCCACAAATCGACTTCCGAAACATCAGGCAGACTAGCGACGGTTGGGAGGTCAAAGGCGCGTGCAGCCTGTGCGGCGATTCTCGCTGGCAGGCAATCACCGCGTTCAAGGGTTGCGTGGTTGAGCAGTGTGGCGGCGACCAGAACAAGCTGCAAGCCGCTCTGCGCCGGGAGAGGGACAAGACGCGTTTGACTGTGGGATGGCCTCCCGCGCTGCAGTGGAACGACGCACCAACTGTTGCCACGCTGTCGCTTTTCTGCCACGTGTGCCAACAGAGCTGGACCCCGACCCCGGCGGACTTACTGAAACGTAGCGGCCGGCACTGTGAGCAGGAGTGGTCGCGGGAACGCTGCCAGGGCGCCAAGGCGTGGCAGTACCTGGAATTTCTCAAGAGCCCGCGGAAGTTGTGGGCGTCGTCGGCCGACTACAGTGTACCCTTCCGTTGCACCGTGTGCGGCCTGCGACAGGAGGACGAGGTCGGCTCGTTTCAGGGCTGCCACCTGTGCGGCGGTGAGGAGGCGCGGGTGTTGTCCAGGTTGGAGCAGTACGCGCCGCCGCCAGGAAATGTCGACAGTCCGAAGAAGCAATGCGGTCCGAACGAATACGCCGTGCACTGCGGCCCGCTCGTAAGCCGACGACGTTTGGCAACGCAGGTCGAGAGCTGCCGAGACAAGCTTGAGCTGCTCTGCCACTGGTGTGCGACAGAGTGGCAACCGACGGTGGCAGAGTTCTTGGACAGAGCGTGGAGAGGGCAGCCGCACTGCGACCGCGATGTGTCGCTCAGCCGTTGGACCGGCGCCGACGGCGCGCGGGTCGTCGAGGTCAGCCCACATTTGCAGGGCGCGTGGCTCAAGCTGCAATGTGCGGCCGGGCACGTCCAGGACGAGTTCCTGGCCAAGCCGGAAGCCCATCGTTGGCGTGGCTGCGGCTGGCAGTACTGGGTCTGCTGCCTCTGCAAACTAGCAAGCGAGTACGGCGGTGCAAACGACGAGCCTTTGTACCTGTACCAGCGGCAGCCGGACTGGCTAGATGACGACGTTTGGCAGCAGATGGCGGGGCGACAAGTGTGGGGCCCACAGCCGCGCCCGTGCTTTGTCAGCCGGCCCGACGTGTCTTCGTCAACGCCGCCGGTGCTAGAGGACCTGGCGAACGTCGCCATGCAGCTGGCGAACGTCGCCACGCAGCTCGCGCAGAGCGCGATCTCTCCCGACAAGGCGCTGCAAAAAATCTCGCAGCTGCACAGGGAAATGGAAGTGCGCTCAAAACACAACGGCCGCCTGCTGAGCCGTGCGAGGGACATCGAAAAGCTGCTGCAACTCGTGCGCGACAACGCGCAGACACCTGTCCTGTTTGGCAAGTACAAAGACCGCGGCTGGCTCGCCCTTGTGCGCGACGAGAAATACCTGAAGTGGTGCTTTGGCACAAAACCCAAACACCTACCGCCATCCGCCATGGAGTTCAGAGACCTGGCGGCGGCGCTGGCCTGCCAGCTGCCGGGGCCGACGGTCGGCGTCAGGGAGTCCGACACGCATTACTTGGCCAAGCTCAAGCTGTGCCGTTGGTTGCGTCTAAAAACCACCGACGACGGCAGCCTGTCCTGGAAACAAATACAAGTCTCGCACGGGTTTGGGTCCCACCACAAGGGCGTGCTGGGCGAATATCCAGTGGGCTCCGACCTGTGGCTAGGCCTGATCAAGCCCGCCGCTTTCGCGCCCTGGAGACTGCGAGACTATGACAATCTCAAACTCTGTCTGTCGGATAATTTGTCGGCCGAGAGGCTGCGAACTCGCTACGTGATCGACGTGGTGGTCTTGGGTAGCGAAGGCCCTGCCCTGGGGTTTGAGGTGTGCTACAGCCACAAGTCCGACCGCCCCGAGAGGCTCAGGGCCATCGCCAGCAAAACTCCTCCAGGCTTCCAGCTGTTTGAAATCGACGCGAAATGGATCCGCAGCCAGGGCGAGGAGCCTCCCGCGCAGCTGCAGCTGCAGCCACTCCTGCCGTGCTAAAGGCTCGACAGTCATTGTGTGTGTGTAGACTTGGCTTAGCTCTCTCAAGATGTCTTCCAGTAAAAAGAATTTGTTTTCTTTTTTTTTGAGGGGGGCCGGGTCTCTGGACTGCAGGCACAGGTAGCGCGGAGGCCCCCCTCCCTCCTCACACACAAGAAACAAGGGAAGGGGCCGAGAGACAATTAGATCCTACAAATCTTGGACTCTCAAAAAAAGCCCCTGCACGCGTCGTCCGGTAAATTGCGGCATCTGCGTGTGTGTGTGTGAAGCTTCTTTTTCGGGGGGGGGGGGCCGCGCCCGCCTTGCCAAAGTCCCCAAGGCCGCCGTCCGTAGATAAAGTCAAGGGACCCCCCAAAAAAAAGGTGTGTGTGGGTGATGCAAACAAAGCTGCAGACGGCCTCGCAGCTTGGGATGGCTGAGGATGCACCAGAGCGGGGCCCGCTGGCGTCGTGGCCGACTGTCGGCGCCGAACGGCTCGTCACGGTACAGGAAGCGCTCGCGCTGAACACACGGTACTGCCCGCAGTGCAACCAGGCGCTAGTCGTGGGGCGCGGGCAAACCTGTACCGTTTGTGCGGCGGAGCGGGAACGCCACCAAGCACGGTTGGCTCAGGAAGAGGAAGGCCTCCGAAGCGCGTTGGCCGAAGAAGAGGCGCAGAGGGTCGAACTAGTACTGGCGCAGGACTGTGCAGAGCCGGCGGCCTGTGAGGTCCGGGAAACAATCGACGACTGGTGGGGCAAGGCGGCAACCAGGCAAGTGCAGTGTGCGGCGTGTACGGGCGCCAGCATCGTGGGCCGGGACGACATGAGGCTTTGTCGGCAATGCCGCAGGCGTCGGCTTTATCTGTGCCCCAAGCCAGCATGCGTAGCCCAGGCCTGCTTTGACTGCGGGTTCAGCACACGACCACACGTGTGCCTCTCGCGATGCCAGAACGGCTGCGTCGCCAGACAAGACGAAGGGGACGTGCCGCGCCAAGAAAAACCAAGGAAGGCGGCCCGACCCGCTCAACGCCGCAGTGGCAAAAAACCTGCCCAGAAAAAGGCGGCACTGCCCGTACAACACCCGCACTGGAAAAAAAACCTTCAGCCCCAGCTGACTAAATTTCTGGGACAGCCGCGGCAGCAAGAGGAGGCCTAGTGTGCCAGTGAGAAAAAACGGTGACCATAGCTCAAGGAACGGGAGGGGGTGGCCATGTCTTTTTTTAGTAAATGTCTTTTTTTAGCACCGGTCTTTTCGGGAACACTGCAGCTAGGGTTGACAATTGCACTAGCGGAAGTTTCACCGGAAAATTGCGGCATTTCCAACGTTTGTCTTGAAATTCACCGACGGGACAGAAGAAACCGTGTCAGGCGCGTAGGCATGACGGGCCCGTCGCTCTCCAAGAGTTTCAACACCCACACAACAAGATTCTTTGATTTAATAAAAGCTTTTTTTTCCCGAGGCCGGGCTTCGAAGATCGCGTATTGAAATGAGTTCAAAGATGAGATCTTCAATCTGTTGCAGCGTTACGACGCTTAAATGTTTGAGCTGCAACAGAGTAAAGAGCACAAAGTACCGTGCCAACAGACCTCCCCTAGCTGCCATCGCCGGCTATATATCATTACATACACAAATCTATTTTTTAATAAATTTGAGAAAGAAGAAAAAAGTCGATTTTCCGTCCAAGCGCAAACGGACCAGCAGGGAATGTCAGCCCAACGCAACCGCGCAGGCGGCCCCGCTTAGAAACGCAGGCATATTGGTGACCAGAGCCCAGGCATTCCGGCGCTCGTCGTAGCGCTCGACAGAGGCGAGCGCTTTCCCTTCGCGATCGGAGCCGCCCATCACATACAGTTCGTTGTTGAGCACGGCCGCGGCCGAGCCCCCGCGCCCCTGAAGCAGCGGCGCGACTTCCTCCCAGACGTTCAGGGCCGGGTCATAGCGCTCGACGGAAGCTAGCACCTGATCCAGCGCGTTCCGGCCGCCAAGGGCGTAAAGTTTGTGGTTCAGCACGGCACACCCGCAGCCCCACCTCGCGACCCCCAGGCGCGCCACCACAGACCACGGGCCCCCGGGGCTGCACCGTTCCGCATAGGCCAGGGCCTTGCTTGTGTTGCCCCTGCCCCCAAAGACGTATAGCTGTTCGTCCAGCACGCCGCCGCCGGCAAACTGCCGGGCCCTGATCATAGACGGAGGCTCGGACCAAGCCAGTGTAGTCGTGTCCAAGACCGCGACGCGTGCCAGATTCTGGGTGTCGCCCGAGCCGCCGAGCAGAAAGATGCGGGTGTCGAGCGCCAAGGCCAGGGCGCCGAAGCAGGGCTGCGGCAGCGGCGGCAGTCGCTCCCACCTCGCATTAGATTGCGAGAGGTCTAGGCGCTCGACGTCTTTCAAGCTGCGCCCGCCGTCGACCCCTCCAAAGGCGTACAGACAATTGCCTACGGCCGTGCCGGCGAAATGTGCGCGAGGCTTGCGGAGCTCGTCGCGTCGCGTCCAGCGGTTTTGCCCGGCGTCGTAGCAGAACGTGTGCCCCAGGCCCGGGCGGAAAGTCACGCCGGTCGCGGCGGAACCGCCAAACACGTACAGACAATCGGAGCGGGCCGGGACTCGCGTCTTTTCCCTTGAGCTCCGGCAGGAGCGCACAATGGAGAGCTCTACGAGACAATTCTCGCGTTCTACGCCCGCTTCTACTTCCAGCGTCCCACGCGAAGATTCTTGCAGCTCTGCCTTGTGCTTGCCGATCATTTGGCGGACGCAGTACAGTTGGTCGCTGAGCTCCTTTTGCTCTGACTGTGAGCTCTGTTCCATGCGCAGGCACAGAGACGCGCTCTCGGCCTCCAGGGCTTCTATGTCTTGCCTGCGCTTGGCATTTGTAGCAGTCAGCTGCTGCCGGGTCTCCGAAATTGCGCGGGACATTCCTTGCCACTGGGTGCGCGTGCCTTCCAGACTGAGCGTCCATCCGTCGACCGAAGGCCTTTGTCCCAGGAGGAACGTAGTTGATCCATCGGCCAAACCGTCCCCGAAGTGGCCGTCCTGCAGCGACTGTAGCTTCGACACCGTGTCCAACAGGGTCTGGTACAGCTCCACGGCGGGCCTGTTCACAACAACCTGCTCGGAGGCCGCCGTATCGTCCGCGCCATCGTTGTCGAGCCCGCGACATTGGCTGGACCAGGCTAAGGTTTGGGCCAGCCTTCTTTTCCTTCTGGTCTGCATTTATCGGGCGATCGGCGGGACAGAAACGACAGAAAAGACAAAGAGGGGATAGGGCTTATGCGCTCTTTTTCTTTTTCTCTGTTTTTCCCCTGTTTTTGCACCGGCTGGCCCCCCCCCTCTCCATTTCCTTACAGCTTCGCGTTTCTGTCCGGCCCCCCCCTCCCCTTTTTTTCGGTGTTTTGTGGGCCTGGACCAACGTCGTGTGGCGGACCCCAAAACACCAGGGTGGATGCTGGCCAGCACGTGCGACTATCCCATAGAAGAAAGAAACGCCTTTCGCTAACAAAAGGTCTCGTCTTTTTTTTGGGTGTGGAGGGGGGGGAAAGAAACCGGGAGGGGGGGTGCCGCGAAAAGAAACCGACCGCCGGCCCCCCCCCCCCCCGCTCACTACCAATTCTTTTTTTTTCTTTGCGCTCCGGCTGGGGCTTCGTCTATACCATACCCCCCCCCCTTTTTTTCCCACACCCCAAGAACAAGAAAAAAAGACCGCCGGCCCCCCCCTCCCGGTTTCTTTCCATCAGCGAAACCACTGAGCCAAAAAAAGAAACCAAACCTCTCGCAGGTCGGCACCCTCCCCCCTATAGCTATTTATCTCCGTTTCCTCCAAAATTCTTCTCTCTCGCGACTGTGTTCTGATTTTCTTTTCCTTAGGTTCTGCCCGAATGGAGAAGCGAAGCTGGCAAAGCCAGCGCCTGTTCCCAGACCTAGAGTACCAGAAGTTCAGCCTGCAAGCGGGACGGACGATTGAATTCGAATGCGGTTGTAGGCAAGACATCTTGCTCGGAAAAGTGGTGTGGACTTGCGTCTACCACCAGGAAATGTATTAATTGTTCGACGGTTTTGTTCCTGGGGGGGGAGTGTTGTCTCCACTCCCTGCCCACTCTCTGTACTAGGAATCTCTGCTTTGAGATTTCGAATTCGCTATTAAAATTCTGTAGGCAAGATGTCTAGAGCTATTTATTTATCGATCACTAAGCAACGCCTGTCGAGAGTTAGGCCATACCTGTTGTCTCTCAAGTACATACCGTGAGCCTCGATTGTTGTTGCTTTGCCACGGCAACTGCGTCCGACGTCCTCTAGCTCAATATCCACAACCTGGAGTGTCTTGATATCTTCGTCGCGGATTGAACCAGTTTCGATGCGTATGGATGGTGTACAGAGTGACTTAAACTTGAATACCCTATCCTGGTGTCTCTTGTGATCAAACCGATTATAAATCTCTTCTGACGCTAGAACACGAATAACCAGGCTCGGAAGCTCGCCGCCCGTCAGTTCTGGTGTGATGGTGATCGTCGAGCCAGGTTTATCTGCATTGCCCTTGGCGTAAAAATGTTTACCACCAGCAAATTCTGTTAGTTGGATAGTGCACACCGTCTCGGGGTGGCACTTGGCCGGGGGGCACAGCGTGATCTGGGACAAACACGTTGTATCCTTGATCGTGAGACATGGCGTGATCACACCTGGCGGCCAGGACCACGACAATGTCTCCAACCCTGGCAGATCCAGCGTAACATTTGTTAGCACACCGCGAGGAAAAGCGCGGCATATTTCCAAATATCTTTCTGGCTGAATCAAAGGTTTGGGACTTTGCAGCTCCATGTTGGTCAACTTGGGGTATCTCTCGAGGCACTGATTAGAAAGCCCTGCCAGCCGTGTGCGGAATCTGTTTCGACATTAACCTCCGTCACTGTGAAACAGGGCAGTACCGGCAGAATAGGCAGCAATGTGAGCAAACCAAATATCTGCCTGTCCTCTTTGGATTCGGAATCGGGAGGCTTGTCGTCATTTGCATTATAACTTGCCCACATGATAACCTCTTCACCTGTCTGTTGCTTTAGAGCAGCAGACCGCCGGGAAAATTTCGACACGTATCCTGGATGCAGGCTGTGGCGGCCATAGCGCCACAGGTTTTGCTGTGTGTTGAACACTTCCTGCGCATCAGGCGCAAGTTTTCCACTCGGGTTCGAACTAAAGTCAGTTTGCAAGTCTTTCTCTAGCCCAGCCCAGAGCAGGTTGTCAAGCTCTCGGGCCAAACTCTTGGCCTCAGCAACTTTGATACCTGAGCCGGCTCGCGGCAGCAGAAACAGCGTACCACCATGGTCCGGACAGCCCTGTTGCAGATTGTAGAGTATAGTGCTAAGCACGAGGTACTTGGCCAGCGCACTATCCGTAGACTGCTTAACATACATCTCGGCGTAGTGAAAGAGTCGGTGGGCCGCCTGCTCAACAATTTTAGACTCGTCGACCGGCCACAGACAGGCCACGGCCACTACCTCGAAGCCGTTCTCTGCGTTCTGTAAGCTTTGGCACAGCAAGCTTATTTCCCCTTCGTTTAGTTGGCTCTGTGCCGTTGGGTAGAGGCAGACAACGGTTCGCTTCCCAAATCGCTTCTGCAACCCGTGATACCCGCTGCTGCGGCAAGGTGCGAGCTCCTGCCGCTTATCGGCCCGGCAGTCAAGGCAATATGCACATAGCTCGTTCGGTCCGTGTTTTTTTTGGTCCGCTTTCTTGCTGGGCGCCTCTGCCATTTTTTATCTTTGCTTCTCAGATTTTCTATTTACTTGCCAAACACAAAACGAAGAAAAAAAAGGAAGAAATATTTTTAACCAGACGGGAGAGGGCCGAAAGCGCCCGAAACACACACACACAAAAAGCGATCGGAACTGACTCCTGCAAAATCTCCCCTTCCCCGTTCCTCCCCATCCTCCTCTAATCAACGAGTACAAAACAAAGGAAAGGGCCCGGGAAGTTACGGACGTTCGTCGGCGGGGCACCACTCTTGTGCCCTCGTCTCAGCGCCGGCGCGCAGGGGCAGCGAGAGTTTGAACGGTCCGTGACCGGTGGTCACTTGCAGCGCGCCCGGCTGCGCCAGGACCGGCAGAACCTCGGCCATGAACTCTAGGCGCCGGGCGTGCGGGGCCTGTTGCAGCCGGGCCGGCGCCAGCGGCCAATGCAGCACGTCGAGCACCCAGAGTTTGTCCCCCGCACGCCACACTACGAGCATGGCGCCGGCGGGCAGCAGACAGCGCAGCGGCTGGGAACCGTGGCACAACGCCTCTAGCAGCCTGTCGCGGGCGGGCAGTTCGGCCAGCAACCGCCTGAGCCACGGGCCCTTGTTGTCGGGATCGGGGTCAACCGCGGAGGGCCATACATCCGACCGCAACTTGTCGGCCGGCAGCCAGTACGACCCGTCACCCGCGGCCCAGACCAAACCGGCGCGGCCGGACGCCCCGGGCAGTGCCAAGGTCACGTTACCGGTCCGGCCAATCGACGACAGGTAGTCGCTGAGCCACCCGCACACGCCGAGGTTGCGCGGCGCACCCCGCGCTTGCCCGCACAGCGCCTGCCAGCCAAGAACCGTGAGCCTGCACCAGAAGCCCGGGTCGGCCAGCGCCTGTGCCGTCAGTTGTTCGAGCGGGTCGGGCGGCGGCGCTGGTAGCGCTCCAGTGCCACGTTCAGCAACCGGCACTGCCACTGTGCGGGTGCGGGGTCACCTATGGCAGAGACGTAGGTGGCGAGGTCTTCCCTGAAGAGCCACACGGCGGTGAGCGGGAGGGCGTCCAGCAGCAACGTGGCGCTCGGCGACTGGAGGTAGCGATCCAGCGCCCCTAACGTCAGTGGCACGGCCTCGCGGCGCAACCCCCGCGCCACCAGGTAGGCATTGCCACTGTTAGGGCACACTAGCGGCCTGACCACCACCCATTCGGCGAAGCACAGGGCCGCCGCGGCCAGCAGCAGCTGTGTCTCTAGCGCGCAAACGCCAGTGAACCGGCAGACCAGGACCGCCCGGCTGTTCTGCAGCAAGCCCAGGGCGGCGCGGACGCCGCGCGCCAGCGCGGGCCCCCCGCCTTCGGGACCGCACGCATCGACCCACGCCAGGTTGCAGGCCAGCCGGCGCTGCTCGAGCGCTGTTCGGGCGTCCGCGCAGTGGTGGAGGTGGTAGCACTGCTCGAACCTGGACCAGAGGCGCGGGGGTTGTTTTTCCAGCGTGATGAGCAGCACGGGCGGCGTGGCGCGCACGAGGTCCTCCGCGACCAAGGCGCTCTCGGGCCCCACCGCCAGCACGGCCTGGCGCGGGGTCGAGAGTAACTCGCCTAGCACTCCGTCCAACGCGGTGTTTAGTGATGAGACGACGCCCAGCTGCGTGCGGCACGAGTCCGCATTCGCGCGCGGGGTTGTGTTGCGGCGGGACGTCGCGGCCCAGTCGTTGCGCTCCAGCGCCGCCCGGAGGTGTGTGACGAAGGCCTGGTTGCCTGGCTGCGGAGACGGGTTCCAGTGCCACGCACACACGGTCTCCATCCGGCCTTTTTTTGGGTGGATGGGGCAAAGGCGGGAAGAGGCTTGCCGGGGGGGGGGGGGTAGATTTTACATTTCCAAACCGCCCTCCCTCCCTCCCTCCTCTTTCTCTCTCTCTTTAAAAAAACCAATACCTTCCCTTCTTCCCCCCCCCCCCCCTCGAGCGCCATCCCCCAACCAAAACTCAAACCAAAAAAAAGACTTCCCCCCCCCCCCTTGGGGGGCAGCAGCCGAACTCGCACAAAAAGACTGGAAGGGAGGCAGCGAGACCGGCGGACATAAATTCACGGGCTGAGATTTTGAGGCGCGCAGCACAAGAAGAAAAAAAAAGAAAGCGCTGTTGTGCGGGAGGGAAAAGCCGCGTGTCTGTCTTGTCCGGCCGTTTTCTTTTTCCTTCTGTTTCATCTGTCTTTGGTTTCTTTTGCTCAGGACACGATGTCGGAGGCCGACCACGATTCCAGACTCAAAGAGACGGGCCGCCGCAAAAAGAGGCGCCATCAGAGCCCCCCCCCACCCGAGCAGCAACCCTCCTTTCAGGCGAACGCCCCGGAGGTCTCCAACGGTGCGCAAGGAGCGCCCGTGGTCGAGAGCCCGAGCCTGACAGAAGAACTCAGCAAGCTTTGCTTGGCTATTACCGAAAGTTTGGCCACACCAGAAGGACAGGCCAGTGTTATCCGCAAGTCAGCGCAGATCCGGCAGGGCCTCGACTCCTTACGGGGCCTAATCACCCTTGTCACCGGCTGCTGAGCCTCGCTAGCTGCTTGCAGGAGCCTAGCGTAACCAAGGCAAACGCACGGCCGTTGGTGTTCAAAGCCAGGCTGGCACTGTGCGAGATCCAGCGCGACGGGATAGCCGAGGAGATGCGGGAGGCGCTGGCCAGACTTGCTTCTTCGTTAGTGCAAACCACGGGAGACCGTTAGCAACATGAGTGAAAGACATTTTTCTTTTAAAAACAAAAAAAAAAGCCACAACATAAGAGCGGAGCCACTAGTACGGCTGATTAGGCGTGCCACTCGGGGCGCGGCCGGTCGTAATCGCAGAAAGGTCTGGGGTAACGAGCCACGCGGCGAGAACTGCCCTGCCGGCCGGCCGGGCTGTGGCGGCGCCCGCCCCGGCGGTCCGAGGACCGCCTGTTAGACCGCCGGGGCCTCCGCCACCGTCCAGTGGGTGCTGCTGTGGCGGGGGGAGGAGGAGGAGGAGGAGGAGGCGCGGGGGCTACCACCGTCGGCGGGCTTACCGGCACAAACGGAGGGCTCTTTTCGTCGGCAGAAGGTGACCGCCTCTTTCTTCTTCGCCAGCACCTGTCCTCCCAGGCATCGTCGTCCGAGCTGACCGGCGCTGGCGGAGGGCCTTGCAAGAACCTCTGTACATCACTGAGTAAAAGTTTGTGTTCACGAGTGCTGTCTTCAAGCTTTCGTAGCTCTTCTGCCAGCCGGCGTGCTAGTTGCTCTATCTGGTTACGGTGTTCCACGAGCCCGGGGCGTGCTGTGGTGCTGGCCATCGGCGTAGTCTGCTGCCACAAACACGTGGGGCAGGACAAGAGATTTTTTTTTCTTTTCTTTTGCTTGCCGGTAAAAAGAAAGACTGAACTCTTCTTTTGAAGGGGGGGAAAGAAATAGGGAAGGGGGAAAGGAGGGCATTAGAAGAAAGACGGGAGGGACAAAAAAAAAGCAAATTTCGCAAACCTTGGCAACGGGAGCAAAGGACGGGAGGGGGTCGAAGGTGGGGGAAAGGTGGGAAAAGGGGGGGGCCGAAGGTGTGGGGGAAAGTGGGGGGGGGGGCTTTTTTTCTTGGCTGTCTGTTCCCCCCCCCCCCCTCTCCGCCTTCGGCCCCCCCCCTACAAAAAAAGAAAAAGGCCGGCCCCCCCCTCCCAACAAAAGCAGAAATCGTCTTTGCCGTGGGCCTGCTGCATTTCCTTCCCTCCCGCCCCCAACCCAAAAGCCCTGCAATTTGCTCCTTTTCCCCTCCCTTCCTTCCCCCGGGCCCCACCCCTCCCCCCTTCCTTTGCACTCTCGGCAGCTGGAGCTCTCTTGGAGTGCTCTAGCGGTTTTTCTTGGTACTGTCGGCTCGCAAATCTCTAGCGCTTGCCCCCGTGCTCTCTCTCTCTCTCTCTCGCCAGAGGGCTCTCTTAGCTAGTCTTGGGGGCGTCGAAGGGGAAAACAAAATCAATTGATGCATTCCAAGCAGCCGCCCCCATGGTTCACGGTGATCATGCAGATCCAACTGGCGAACCGCGCCCGCAACGGGACTGAATTACAGCAGTCGACCTTGTCCACGTGGAAGATGGTCGAGGATGCGTTGCTGTCCAAGGAACGCGGCGCGGGAGGGGGCTTGCAACACCTGCTGGAGCCAGAGACGAAGGGCGTGTACCACCAGATAGCCCTGTCGTACCAGCAGGCCAGCGAGACCTTCGTGAACTACCAGCGTACCAAGGCCAGCGCGGCCTACATCAAGACGTTCGGCGCGGCGCGCGACGCGGTGTCCGGCCGCTGGCAACACCCGCCGCCCGAGGCGGTGTTCCTGGTGGCCCGCGTGGCGTCGGCCATCCTGACCGAGATCAGCGGGCTCCGGCCAGCGAAAAATACCCCCGAGATCTGGGTCGTAGGCCGCGGCCTCGGGGGGAGCGAAACGGAACTGTGGCGGCTTACAATCCCCGAGTCCCACGATGAGCTGGTCTGCTGGCAGAAACACGACCCGGGCTCTGCCGTGGGCCCGGCGCTGCGCCTGGAGCTGCCGCTCGCCTGGGTCGCGACGGGCGCCAACTGCCAGCACGGCTGTTGGTGCCTGCTGCAGAAACAACACGCGGCCGTGCTGCGGCACTCACTGCAGCTGCTGTGGGACCCGAGCGCGCCTGTCGTTGCGGGCGCCAAGGAGGTGTCGTTGCAGCCCATCGTCGACTACCGCGTCATGCTGCCCTGCGACGTGCTGCTGCCGCCCAGCAGTACGGTTCTGCCGCATGGTTTGGAGGGCGCGGGGCGCGGCCTGGCCATCTGCGAGAAGCTGCTGTCGGACGCGTTCCCCGCGCTGGCCTGGGAGCTGGGCGCCGTCCGCAACGTGTACCAAACCGTACTGATGGGCTCGCCGGGCCCGATCTGGGCCCGCTGCCAGACAGAAGAAGAAATCGCGTGCTTCCTGAACCTCTGGTACACGCTGACGGCCACGCTGATGTCCGTCGGGGGTGGCCATGGCCCAACGTCAACCGAGCTCGACGACGTGGACGACAGCTCGCTGCTGGTCGGGCTGGACGGCGCGGCGCAGCGGTTCTGGTCGGGAACGGGCAGTGCGCCCCCGCCGGGACGCCGGCCGGGGCGCGGTGCTGGACCGGTCCTGGTACAAGCGCGGCGTGCAGCTCAGGGCCCGGCTCCTGTGCGCGGACTCTCCCCCCTTGCTGCTGCTGCGCGGCGGCGCGCGTGCCTGTCGCTGTCAAACGTCCAGTTGCTGCCCTTCCGCCAACGGTTGCAGTGGACGCACCCGCCGCCCAACGCCGCCGACGCGGCCGGCTGCCTGCTCGACCTCGTCGTCACCGGCGCAGACAGCAGCGCGCTGGCCGACCAGCTAGCACAGTTCTGCCTGGCCAGCGCTGTGGCGCCAGGCTCGTGGTGCTGGACTACGACTGCGATGCTGCGGTCAAGAGTTGCTTCGACGCGCTCACGGCGCACCCCGCCTGGCAGACCAGGCTCGTCGCGCGCCTGGGGGTGTTGGCATGCGTCACGACGGCGCCTGCGGCCGCGTGCGCCCTGCCCGACCGGGCGGGGCTGCACACGATAGCCTCGCACCAGTCGGCCGCCCACGCGCTGCCCGTGGCGGGCCTGTGCCGGGCGAAACCTGCACTAGCCCCGGGCCGCCGCGCGCGCCGAGCGTTAGGAGGGACTTCGAGCCCATCAAGCACAGGCCCCAGGCCCAGTGGTCCTTCGTGTACTACGAGGAAAAGAACGCGGGGGCCCGCGCGGAAGAGCTGATCCGGCTCGCGCCCGCCACCACGGAGCTGCGCAACGAGCCGCTGCGCCTGCTGATGGTGGCGACGCTGCAGGACAGGCTGGGCACGCTCATGCCGGGGGGCCACGCGCACGAGGTCTGGGTCGGCGAGGTGCAGGCGTGGCTGGCGCGCCACATCCGCCAGACCGGGTTCGTGGACAACATCCCTATGGCCGTGAACAAGCGCTGGCAGGACCGCATGGCGGCGGCGCTGATCGACCACGAACGCACGAGCGGCAGCAGCGGCTTCTGGACCTGGTGCATGGAGATCCTGTTGTGCGTGGTCTCCGAGGGCTCGGCCGCGGGCTGCCTGTCGTCCACGTCGGCGCCGCAGGTCGCCCTGTACGCCCTGCGCCTGCTGTGGGCGTGCGCGCGCAGGAGCTGGAAGGCGCGCGGCCTCGTGTCGCTGTGCGGCGGCGGGGGCGAACTGGAGATCCAGACCGTACTGCGCAACAAGAGCCACGCGCGGCGTGTGCGCACGGAATTCGACGTGGCGCACATCAACAGCGGCCGCCCGTCGTGGTTCGAGTCCCTGCGCACCATCTGCTGCTACGACGAGCTGCCGGCCCTGCGCTTCAAGGGCACCGAGCGGCCCGTGGCCGCGCCGCCCGTGCCCACGGCGGTCCGCGGCGCTAGCGTGCTCGGGCTGGAGACGGCGCAGCCGCTGGCGCTCGGCTGGAAGCTGCCACAAACAGTGGCAGTGTGGCCCCTGCAGCAGCAGCAGTTCGGCACCTTCGTGCTCTCGGACCCGGACGCGGTAGAGCTACTCAGGCTGGCCAGCCAGGCGTTCACCGAGCAGCCGGCGGCCGCCGCGCTGGACCAGAACACGGTCAAGTCGCGCTGGGGGCGGAACGAGCCCCCGGCGGCACATTCCATGGTCAACGCCCTCAAGGCCGCGTGGATGCTCTTGGCGCCGCTCAGCGTGCTCGACGTGCTGGTGGACCTGTACGCGCCCTGCGTGCGCACGATGTACGCGAACGCGCGCGAAAAAAACCTCTTGGACGAAAGGAACAGGCAGCGCGCGCTGCTGGACTGGCCCGACCGCGACAAGTCCTACGAGTCGCAATTGCTCATTTCCTGCTACCGCCAGACGGGCGCGGCCCTGGCGGAGATCTTGTGGCCGCGCGCTGCGTACGACCCCACCTCGTCCGCGGAGCTCTGGGACGGCAAGACCCGCCTGCTGGACACCACCACCATACGGGTCGGCAGCGCACAGGGGCCCGCGGGCCCCCTTGCACGCCGCTGCCGCTCATCGACTACGTCCTGCACCGCGTGGGCTGTGGCACCAGACTGCTGGCCAGCGAGCACGGCCGGCAGCTGCTGCTGTTCAACGTGAACGCGAGGCCGGTGGCCAGCACGGCCGCCGGTGACCTGGCGTCCGACGTGGCCGTGTTCGGGACGCTGTCGGTCGTGCTGCCCACGGTGCCGGACCAGATCCCGGGCTTCAGGCGCGGGATCGTCAGCAGGTTGACGCAGGGGCGGGTGTCGTCCCTGATTTGCACCGACTTCTCACTCACGGCGGAATGCATGCTGACGCAAGAGTGCAACAAGAAGCCACCGGCAGAGGCGGTGGTCGAGCTCGGCGCCTGCCTGCCGAACGAAAACGAATGCGAGTGGACGTTTGCGCCCGAGGACCTGCCCCTGCGCCTGAGGAGGTTCACGGGCGACGTGGTCAGGGTCCTGGACGAGTATAAGCTGCCGAAGCAGCGCGCCCCAGCGCAGCCCAAGCCCGCCCAGCGCCGCGGCAAGACGAAGCGGGAGCCTACGGACGAATGGAACTCCTTCTACGACGAAGACGACGAACAAGAAAGCTACGACAGCCCGATCAAGAGGCGGCGCGTCCAGATTAGCCGGCGCCTGCCAAGCAGGCCAAGCCCGGCTACGGCGTGGTGGGGAGCAAGGGGCGGCCGCGGCCGGCCCAGAAGCCCGATGACTGGCGCTGTGCGGATTGGGACAATCCGGACGCGTCGTCGCACCAGTTAACGACGGCGAGGCAGCCTCATCATCGGTGGGGCGGCCCGCTCCCGTGCGGTCTTGGTCGTCTGCTTTTGCTGCTACTGCTGCCTCTGCTTCATCTTCTGGCTCCTGGAACCCGCCCGCCAGGCCGCCAGCGGCTGGGCCAAGACAGCAGCGGCGGCCCCACAGGCCGCCGCCAGCGGCTGGGTGACGGCCCGACAGCCCCACAGCAGCCCCCCAGACCGCCAGCGGCTGGGTGACGGCCGAGCAGCCTCAACAGCAGCCCCACAGCCGCAGCGCTGGGTGCGGCCCCGACAGCAGCGGCAGCCCCACAGGCCGCCGCGGCGGCTGGTGACGGCCCCGACAGCAGCGGCAGCCCCCAGCAGCCCCCAGGCCGCCGCCAGCGGCTGGGTGACGGCCCGACAGCAGCGGCAGCCCCCAGGCCGCCGCCAGCGGCTGGGCGACGGCCGAGCAGCCCTCACAGCAGCCCGCAGGCCGCCGCCGGTGGCTGGGGCCCGCACAGTCAATCCGACGGCGTGTCCGCACAGTCAAGCGCGCACAGAGCACCAGATCGTCGTGAGGACTTGCCGGCCAATGGCAGGAACGCTTCAGAGCACGACGATATTCTGCACCACTAGATTCACCCGTTTTGCTATACAACGAGGGTCAGGGGTTTGAGGGCCCGGAATCTTCCGAGGAAAACCTGGCCATGGACAATCAACACAATGACTTTTATAATAACTTTTCTTAATAGTCAAGGCTGTTCTCTGTATTAAAAAAAAAGAGTGCTAGTCGGGGGGGGCAGTGTGGAGAGGCTGAGACCAACCTTTTCGAACTCGTTGTAAAATCCCTCCCCCATTTTCCTTGGCATTATGATTTTTTCTTGCTCGGTGTAGCCGGCGTGAAAAGTGCGCAGATCGGTGGGGAAATGGGGGGGAGAGGGGAAAGAGTGCAAGTACTTAGGCCCGCCCCAAAAAAAAACGGGGGGGGAGAAGGAGGTCTAAAGGCCACCGACAGCATTTTCCAAGAAAAAGCCCCACGAACAAGAAATTTCCTGAGTTCCCTTCCATTTCCTGCTCCCCTCCGGCAGCACGTTGGGCCGTACAGGGGGAGGTTTGTGTTGGCGAAGATGGCGGCCCTGCGGCAGGAAGATATTTCCCCGTGCAGGCCCGCCAGGCACCCAGATCAGCCGCCGGGTCCTGCTGACACTAGAGAGGATGAGCATGGAGCCCTGCGTGTTCGAGGCTCTCAACAAGATTAGAGAACAGATCCTGTCGGGCGGGATCTCGATCCTGACCCAGAGCGGGCACAAGCCGCGCCATCCGGCGACCCGGAATTAAGGGCTCACCTGTCCAAGCTGACGAGCCAGATCGTGCTCAGCATGTACAAGCAGGGCCTGTGCCTGCTGGCGCGCAGGAAGCACGGCACGCTGGGCGAAGTCTTCGAATGCATGGACGCGTGCGACTTCGACATTTCGTTCACGGAACTCAGGCACCGGCGGAAGTACTCTTGCTTCCACCGCCGCAGCTGGGTAAGGCCGCAGGGACGTGGGTGGTAGTCGAGTTCCCGCCGTACCGGCCGAACCATACGGGCCTGCCCTGCAGCCCGATGTGCTCGCTGCTAGAAACGTACCTCATCCGCCGCCAGCTGGAAAAACCAGGCTGGCCTTCAGCCTAGACCACGCCGCGGACGGCGTTCTCCTGGCGCGCAAGCGCACGGGCAACGTAGACAGGATCTTCGAGGAGGCCTACCTCAAGGGCAGCCTGCCCAACGGCCTGGGCAGCAAGCCACAACCTCCCGAGCCAGGATCAGCGTGCCCCCCGCCAATGGAAGGACAGGGACAATGTGCCGGAAGCGCCCAGGCGACAGGGGCTTCCTGCCGGGCCTCGTGTTCCGGGCGGGCAAGCAGGACGCGGGGCAGTTGGCCGAGCTCGCCTTGCTGGAAGAGCTGCAGTCCGACAAGTTCTACGAGCTCGCGTTACAAACCGGGACGCACTACTGCCGTGGCGGGCGTGTGCGCGGCCAGGGACAACACGGCCCTGGTGTACTCCCGCGAGGCCCTGCGCCCCGAACAAGAGATTTCGCACGAGCAGTGGTGCGCCCTGGTCGCGCGGGCCTTCTCGCTGCCCATCGGGCAGACCGACCGCCGCAATCGCAGCGCCGAGGTCATCCACGCCTTCCAGTTCTACCGGAACAGCTTCCTGCACCAGACCGCGCTGTTCCGTGATTTCCTCAACGACCTGCTCGCCGACCTGAGACCGCCAACCTGCGGGCGCGCGCCTCGCACTGGGGGCTGCGCACGGACGTGGACAAGCAGTTGCTCAAGTGCTGGTGGAAGGCGGAGGTCCTGGGCGCGCCCGACACGGGGTCCGTAGAGGAGCTGCTGCAACTCATCAAGCTCCAGAACACGCTCAGGCCCGACCTGACCCACGAGGCCGCAATCCTGCGCGCGCTCTACGAGAATTACATGCCGAGCACCGCCGGCGAGGTGCCAGGCGCGCCAAGCGCGGCCGCCGGTGATTTTGTGCTCTGCCCTCCGAGCCCCGGAAAGTTGGGTGCGAAAGTCGGCGAGATTTTTTTTTAATGCTCGTTGTTCTTTTCATGCCTGAATGTATTAAAAAAAACACCACCAAAACTTGGAGTTTCTGCACGCGACTGCCAGCTGAAAAAATGCCCGGCCTCCTAGCAGATGTAGCGAGGGAAAAGGAAACCGGGGGGAAATGCGGAGGTGATGTGCACGGGAAGTTAAAGTGTGCGGGCACGGGGAGGGGGGGGGGAAACTGTCCACGCGCGCCGGTACGTGGGGAACGCGAACGGGAGGAGGTGGGCGGGGGGGGGGGGGCTTGGCAGGACCAACAAGAAACGGGGGAAAGAAGTTTGCAAAAAAATAGCAGTGTATTCTGTGTTAAGAACAACATTCGCCTTTTTTTGGGGTGTCAAAAAACACGCTCCTCTTTT
>WBZZ01006335.1:15000-20000 GCA_019918135.1 Paulinella micropora
TAGTATAGGAGGCCATGGCTTTTCAAGCTAAGCCACGCCCATAGATTAAACATATCTATCTATCTATCTATATATCTTTCTTTCTTTCTTTCTTTCATTCATTCTTTCTTTCTTTCTTTCTCTCTCTCTCTCTCTCGCTCTCTCTCTCTCTCTCTCTTTGCTTTCTGTTCCTTCTCTCTTTTCTTTCTTTCTCTCTTTTCTTTCTTTCTCTCTTTTCTTTCTTTCTTTTTTTCTCTCTTTTCTTTCTTTTTTTCTTTCTTTTCTTTCTTTTCTTTCTTTTCTTTCTTTTTTTTCTTTTTTTTCTTTCCTTTCTTTCCTTTCTTTCCTTTTTTTGCTTTCATTTCTTTCCTTTCTTTCCTGTTTTTCTTATTCTTTCTTTCGTTCTTTCTTTCTTTCTTTCTTTTTCATTACTCTAACTCAAAGAAAGCAACATTATTAGGCCATAACTGTCTGCTCAGCTTTTGCAGTCACCAAGTTGATAATAATTATCCGTTTTTCCTTATCATCATCATTTTGTGAAGGAAATTGATTGAAGCTGCTAGAGGGCGATGCCAAAACTAAATCAAAATGCTACAAAGTGGTCAGATGTAAATAATTGTTGGTTTTGTGGACTCTGTTAGTATCTCAACGCGATGGGGGGTGTGCCGTTTCCGCTTCCGCCCAATACCACCCAGGTAGTTGAATGCATGGAAATAGTCAGTATGTGTGTATGTATGTATGGGTGAACTAAAAACGTGGTTGAACCATGATCATAATCATTGGAAAAGTAAATGAAATATGTTGGCAGGCCGGCAAAGCAAAGGGCAGTGAAAGCAAAACTAGCAAAGCCAAGGGAGCAGCCAAAGCCAAAAGAGGACACGTTGAGATTGAGCATGCAACGCCTGAGAAAGAGCTTCAAAAAGTGGTATACATGTGTATGTATGTGTATGTATGTGTATGTATGTGCATGTATGTGCATGTATGTGCATGTATGTGCATGTATGTGCATGTATGTGCATGTATGTGCATGTATGTATGTATGTGAGTGTATGTATGTGTTCATTACTAATTATTCATGATTTGTGTTTGTCCCCAGTTTACGTATTTCATTTGATTGAGTTTGATAAAATGTCGTTTTGGTTGTACTAGGCTTCTTCGTCGCGGGAAGAGCAGGACGACAGTCTGATGAGTGAGGTAATATGTAAACTAAGTGAACCTCTAAGGACAGCAGCGATCGATAGAGAGGAAGGGGCAACAAATCATTCTTAAGATGGAAGGAGGAAGGGGAGGGAGGGGGGGTGGGGGGGGGGGGGGGGAAGGAGGGAGGAAGTTGAAGGTAATACTATTAGCTTAGACATGCCTTGTTTATTCAAGTGGTTGGTTTTTCATTCTGAATAGTCGGGACGTATTCATCGTAAAGGAGCTCATTACGAAAGAGGTCGTTGGGGTCCCATGAAAAGGTCGATACGAGGCTTTCTTCTCTTTCTCTCTCCTTCTCTCTCTCTCTCTCTCTCTCTCTCTCTCTCTCTCTCTTTCTCTTTCTCTCTCTTTGTCTCTCTCTCTCTCTCTCTCTCTCTCTCTCTCTCTCTCTCGCTCGCTCTCGCTCTCGCGCTCTCTTTTCTTTTATTTTTTCTTCCCCCCCCCCCCCCCACCTTTTCGTATGATCCTTGAGTGTTTCTAACTTGAATAAAACGCTGTCATGAGATGATTCATTTGCCTACATGTGCTTTGCAGCAAGAAGCAAAGACTCGAGGATAAGCCCAAAGAAGCTGAGAACGCTGCGCTCAAGCTTCACCAAGCAAGCTGAAGGTGGAAGAGCAAGACAAGACTTCTGACGGATCAATTCAGCCCAGAGTTGGAAGGCAAGTGTTAGAGGAGAACGGTGATGAGACGCTGGTAGGTTCACCCAAGCCGGAGCATGGAGAGCAAACGAACGGTGCATCGACCGAGGACGAACTGGACATGGACAGGCCGCTGAAGCTCCGCTCCGGCAAAGTGTTGTAAAAAGGAGGGCGAAACTGCACCGAACCGACCGGGTGACAAGGCGGCTCCCAAAGTGTAAGCTTGGTCTTTCTACAGTAATCCAAGGTTTCGGGATTCGGGTGCTAAATGCCAACTCGGCGGTTTGGCGGGTTAATGATAGGATCTAAACTCAAGGAGACATCCGAAATCCACAACTTGCGTAGAACAAGCCCCAAGAACGCGGGAAATAGTAGTTTGAATAGAAAAATACACACGCAACAGGGTGGCGAAACTAAATCGTTGGAGCGTGAACAGAAAAAGAAAGTGAAGGAGTATTAATATTATTAGTCCTTTATCGACGCAGGCCCAAATTCAACTAGTATGCAATGCCGATCGCTTCAAGATACAATTTAGTACAACCGGGGGGGGGGGGGGGTCATTTGCCTCTGGTAAGCATAAGAATGGCTCTTGATTTGAAGTTCCTTCTTGGAGTGCAATGCCGGTCGGCCCATGACGTAATGATTAGAAAGCTTTTAGAGAGTCACAGCGGAATCCATGGCTGCATCCGATTGCTAGCTTAGTATTCAATGACATTAGTGTTGAAGAGAAAGAACTTCAACCATTTGAACTTGAATCAGTAAGTTCGACAAAAAAAGATTTTAACGCTTCATTTTTTCCCTTTGATGATCTCTTAAGCTTTTCACGGTGACCCGCCGCTTCAATTCCTGCTAGTGGCAAGTACCGCCCTCTTTTTATTTGTTACTATGATATTAAAGGACGGTGTTTCCGATTAAAAAAACTTGAAAAAATAGTTGACACTGCATTGACTCCAAAGTTTTTTCTTGTAAACTTGAGATCTAGAACTTCAGAATACATATGTAATTTGGAGCATTTTAAGCGCTGGTAAAACGGGTGCACTTTTCAAGTACGTGAGTTTTTTACAATTTTTCGTTCAGTTTTTTTTATTAGAAAGCTCAGTGTTCAACAGTGTTGAATTTCCGTTAAAAAGAATTACAAAATTATGTCACGTAGTAACCCACGATATAGTACATGACTACTATCACCGTCATCATTATTTCGCTATTATTTTTTACGGGAATTCACTCGTGGAAGTGATTCCTTGTTATTGCTGTTGACATTCAAGACAACAAAAAAAATCGATTTTTCTGTTTTGGTTGGAATTTCAGTTTTGGTTGGAATTTTGATTTTGGGTGAAAATTTGAATTTTTCAAATTAACGGCTATATTCGTCCGCAAAATATCGTAAATTTTCGCGAAATGTTACAGTTAAATTTGAAAGTTTGAATTTTTGTCACAAAAATGAAAAACTGTCACAAAAATGAAAATCTGACACAAAAACTCAAAACTAATTTTTTGTGTTGTCTTGAATGTCAACAGCAATATTACCTAAAGCGTGACTACTATCACATCGTTATTTCGCTATTACTACTAGTTTTTACAGGAATTCACGGAGGCTCGTGGAAGTGATTCCTTGAGACTGTTATTACCTAAAGCACATCATCTTATTAATCTTTCCTTTCCACCCGTGATAGTTCTCACTAGCAACAAGACTGCAAATGATCGATTCGACGAACCAAGCATCTCGTCGTTTGCGGTTTCATCAGTAAATTTACTAAGGAACTACAAATATTTACCTTTACCTTTAATAATGAACGATTATTTACAATGCCTCATGCAATACAGCCAACTTATTTCTATTTTTTACCAGTAATTTCCCTTCCCAGGTGCACCTGACACAATTTCCTTTTTACTTTGACAATTTCCTCTTTTACCCCGGATGATATCAACTTGTATTTTTCTCTCACTGGCCGTACGAACGAATCTTCACTCTAACACAACTACATCCGTTACAATACAACCAAAACAAATTCCCTTCCACAGACTTCCCTTTCAGAACCCTCAAAGTGAGCACAGCTCGCACCCACTAATGAACATACTTACCCTGCCCTTTACCTTGCCCTTAACCTTAAACCAAAAACAAAACCCTACACTTACTTGTACTGCAAAGCAAAGGGGCGAGCACGGTCACTCGTGGTCTGGTAAACCCCTGTTAATAAATAACTATTCTTGAAAGTCAAACTCAGTGACTACCATATTTCTGTCTGGATTCTATGACGTAAACTCTATTTTTTTATTCAGTAAGTTTTTCCGAAGTGAATTACACACTACCAAATTTCTATGTAAAGATTATGACAAGTTTTTTTTTTTTTTTTTCTCTGAAAGTTTACTTTTTTTGTAGTTCTTTGGTCAAATCAGGAACAACTTTGAAAAGATCAGCAACCATCCCATAGTCAGCGACCTGAAAAATTGGTGCTTCTGGATCCTTGTTGATTGCTACTATGTTCTTGCTGTCCTTCATCCCTGCCAAGTGCTGGATTGCTCCAGAGATGTCCACAGCCAAGTACAGTTGGGGTGCCACAACCTTGCCGGTTTGCCCGACCTGCATGTCATTGGGAGCAAAGCCTGCATCCACCGCAGCACGAGATGCACCAACAGCAGCACCCATTTGCTCTGCTAGCGTATAGAGAATCTTGAAGTTCTCTCCAGACTGCATTCCTCTTCCACCCGATACCACGATAGGGGCGCTACCAAGCTCAGGCCGATCAGAGGTGGACAATTCGTCCTTCACCCAGCTGATGGCTCCTGAAGCAGCTTCACAAGAAGTTTTTTTGGATAGGAGCTTGGTTTGTTTCCTCGGCTGGTTCAAAAGCAGTGGGGCGAACGGTGATGACTTTCACGGGATCTACGCTCTGAACGCTTGCCAGCGCATTTCCTGCATACATGGCTCGGACAAAAATATCTTCAGACTCTAACTTGGCCGCCACGTGTGGCAGGACAGCTTTAGCCGTGGTGCTTGTAGAGCCCAATATATGAGAGTACTTATGTTCACTTTGAAGGCGTTGAATCACATTAGATAAGCAATCAGTAGTTTGATGCTGAAATGCAGTGTGATCGACGTGAAGCACTTTTGTAACACCAGCAAGCTTCGCCGCTTGCTCTGCTACAGATTTGCAATCCAATCCTACTACCAAGACCGAT
>WBZZ01006335.1:35000-40000 GCA_019918135.1 Paulinella micropora
CGTGGTTGTACGGGGTAGAAGGGTAGAGAGAGAGAGAAAGAAAGAGAGAGAGAGAGAGAGAGAGAGATATGAAGCGAAGGATGCATACACATATACATATATATATATACATACATATATACATACATATATACATACATAGATATATACATATACATACACACGTACGTACGTACATACTTGCATACATACGCTTAGGTTTCGTTGCGTTATTAATAATCTATTATTACTATTATTATTATTATTATTATTATTATTATTATTATTATTATTATTATTATTATTATTATTATTATTATTATTATTATTAGGTTTCGTTGCACGCGCCTGTACGACCCTCGCAAAGCGTATGCTAGGTATGTATTATTATTATTATTATTATTATTATTATTATTATTATTATTATTATTATTATTATTATTATTATTATTCTGGAGGGGTGCACAAGATGGCACTCCATGGGAAGAGGAGGTGGTTGGGCCTCTCCCCACGAAGGTGACCGCTTGGGGAGGGCGGTCACCGGGATATGCGCAACTCTCAACTGGGCATTTACTCGGTAGGGGTTCGGCCAGGCAGGTTGTGGGGTTGTCTGTTGGATTGTTGGTTGGCTCGTTTTTCTTGGCTGTTGGTTTGGGTCTGGTTTCCTGGTTAGCCCATTTTCGCCGAATTTCCTGCCGAGTAAATGCCTGGGGGCTTCCAGTTCCGGTTTGGTGATCTTGTTGAGGTGAGCATTCGGAGGAAACAGTACCGAGATGGGTTGAAGATAGGATTCACATTGAGCCGAGATGGGCTGAGTTGACCTGTTCCAACTCGGCTCCATTTCGGCTTCATGTTAATCCTATCTTCATCCTATCTGGGTTTTGTCTCCTCCCTATCTTCGCTTCTTCGGGGTTGCCTAACTGGAACACATGATGAGCGCACGTTGGAGAGGGGCTTCAGTCGGTCCCAATGCCTTGCCAGTGCCTTGCTGCGTTGCCGTGCCTTGCCCCATGCATTCACACCCTCCACCGTTGCATTTCTAACTGAGCAGCTTCGGCTGGGATTACTATACTTGTCTGTAAGACCCTATAGGTACCGCTAGGTTCGCGCCTTCTATACCCACGTGGGGGAAGGAGTTTCAGCGGCACGCCGTCCGATCTGGCTCCACTCGGGGACACCCGTACCTCATGATGTGTATTGTTAGGAGCAGCTGAAAGTCCATAAGGCATGAGAGTAGAGGCGTTGGCGATGCGATGGAGAGTGTGTGTAGTGCGTGAGGCAGGTTCTGGCGACGCTGGGGATGCTGGCGGGCGCCGAAGGGCACGAAGCGACGCGGCAGCGTCCAGTGACACCGGCGGAAATGCGTGTAGTGTGTGTTGCAGATACCGCCGATGCTATTTGCATGGACGGGCGCTTTCCTCGGCGTAAAGAGGCGCGGCGGTGATGGCCAGCGACATTGGCCGTCTACTACTCTCAATGGATTACAAATATGCGAAGCACGGAGCTACCACTGTGGCCCTTATGGGACAAGGTAGAATCGCCGAAGACCTGGACAATGCCCGTGGGAATGCCTCTTCGACGGGCTCTGGCCCGATGTCCCAGGATGGGAGGATGAGGGCTCGCGTATATGACGGAATTCCTGGACCACGTGGAGAGGCTATCTTAGCTGCGCCTCATCCTTCCTCCCCAAACCTGGCACACGGGTCGGCGCTTCAACATAAGGCGAGCGGCGCTATATGGCAGATGGCACCGCCGCCTCGACGGTACCGGCGGGTAGATCGGTACGACAAGGACGGGCGTAATCTGATTGTCTGGGGGCTCTCAGAACGCGCCAATCTACAGGAGATCGCCTCCAAAATGAGCGGTCTTGGTCTGGTGGTCCCGGTAATGGAGTGGCAAGGCCAGCGAATGTCTCGTCACCTGGAGCTGGTCTACGAGGACGATGACAGCAGGCAGACGGCGTTGCAGCAACTCAAACATCTCAAATTCTTCGGCAGAGGGGTCAATGTGGCCCTTGGGCGCAGGTTCAGGGACAGGGAACGTGTCCGAAGGCTTATTCGCATCCATCTGCGTGGAGAAGCGGCGGTCCGGAAGGAGGAAGCTGCGACGGGATATCGCGTCCTGCCTCTGCATGAAGAATGTGTCGATGATGTGCAGGTGGTGTCTTCGGACTTGGCTGCCGATGCACCTAAGTGTGTGTCTGAGTGTGCTGATGTGCATGTGGTGCCCCTGCATTCGGCGGCCAGTGCAGTGGGGGACCAACCTGCGCAAGCACCTGCAGAGGGGGGCAGCACGAGGGCGGAAGCCAAGCGCGGCCGTCGGGTCCGGAAACGAGCCAAGAAGCACCGCTCCAAGCAGTTCGATACCGGCTTCAAGCTACTCGTCGCGAGTCACAACTGGCAGGGTAAAACGGGATACGACAACTTAGGCACGGCGGAATGGGCATCATTCTACAAGCACGAGGGCTGGCTAGTCATCGGGGCTCAGGAGCACCGCATGGGCAAGAAGCAACTTTCCAAATGCAGCCTGGATGGATTCCGGATTTTTGGAAAACCTGCGGAGGTCAGCGAGAAAAATCGCTGCAAGGGTGGGGTTCTATTCGCGGTGGCTAACTTCCTTGGTCCGTATTGCAACCTGGTGTCAGCCCCCGTCGACCACCGGCAGCAAGTGTGGCTGCGTATCGCCTCGGGTGTTACCGGCGCTCAGGATATCTATGTGGGCAACGGCTACTTTCCCCAGGAAACGCAGGAAGAAGAGTCGTCAGAGGCGTATGCGGCCTGGCAGGCAGCTATAGCTTTTTTGGAGCCAAAGGTCTTGTGGTCACGGTGGCGGATGCCAACGCGAAGCTCGGGCCGGCATGCAGCCGAAAAGAGGAGGGCATCGTCGGTCAGCACGGGGAGGTCGATGATAAGGGAGCACCGGTACGTTCGGAGAACGGCAAGAGACTCGCGGCTGTCCTCGTCGCTACGGGCCTGCGAAATCTGAGCGGCTTCTCGTGCCCAGTGGAAGGGTCCTACTGGTGGTCCCGGCGTGAGCAGCGCGGCATGGGCACAGGCAAGCACCTCCTCGATTACATCTGCGCGTCGCCTGGCTTGGCATCTGGAGCAAAGTTCGGAGTATGCGAAGATGATCTTGATACGGACCACAAGGCAGTATGGGCCGAACTGACGTGGAGCGGCCAGCGCCGACCAAAGCGGGCTGCGAAACCTTACAGGTCCTTTCGTGTTGATAAGCTTATTGGTGCTGGTGTCTCGGGTAATGATCACGCTGCGAAGCAAGCGCTGGATTATCTACGCGACAAGTTCGATGACGTATTCCAGCATTGCCTACAGAAGCTTGGAGTGCATCAGCTGCCTGAGCTTGACCTATCGGGTGGTGCCGACAGCCAACGGGTGGTAGATGACGTCACCGAGCGAGTGGCGCAGTCCTTCCGAATGGCGGCGCACCGGGTCCTTGGCTCCAGATGTATACGACCCCGTTTCACCAACAATTGGTTCGACGGGGAGCTAAAGGAGCTCATTCAACAGCGCCGGGAGGCCTACGCAGCATACAGGAGGGATGAATCGAATGCGGAAGCCCGTCTGAATTGGCTACGGCTCCGCAAGCAAATTCGGAAGGCAACTCGGGCCAAGAAGTCCGCCTCCTTCAAGCAAGTGCAGGAAGAAGCGGTCAAATGTCAACGCGAGCAATCCTCAAAGCGCTTTTGGCTACTCGCGAAGCGGCTTGGCGGGGCACGCAGAACGAAGGTCTCCGCGCCGGTGCAAAGGGAGGATGGCTCACTGGCGTGTACGCTGCCGGAAAAGGTCGCTCGGTGGGAGGAATTTCGGAGAAATTCGGTGAAGCCACGGGAAAATCCGGCAAGTGCGGCTGTTGTGGTGGCGTGCTGTGCAGAAGCAGGCTCGCTGGAGTGGGAGGAAGCCGAAGCTAAGCGGCAGTTTCACTGGAACGATCGCTTCAGAGATGAGGTGGCCCGGGCTATGAAGGAGCACGAAGTAGGTGAAGACACTTGCGAAGAGCTGGACAAGCCGTTCACGCAAGAGGAGGTCCTTGCAAGGCAACGTGCCCTGAATAACCACAAAGCTTGTGGCGAGGACAAAGTGAAGAACGAGATGCTCAAGTATGGCGGCGCCTACATCAATGGCTACTTAACGCAGTACTTCAACTGGATTCGAGAAGCCGAGAGGACTCCAAAAGCTTGGGGCAAGGGAATCATCGTCAATATCCCCAAGGGTGGGGATCCTACGGATCCTGACAACTGGAGGGATATCTCGATTATTAGTTGCCTTGGTAAGCTGTATCTGTCCTTATTAGCTACTCGTCTAACGCTCTTCGTGGATGGCCCGGATAAGCAACGTCCAGAGCAGGGAGGCTTCCGCCCGGGGCGTCGCACTACGGATCAGGTCTTTACCCTTTGGCAGAGGTTGAAGGGGCGTCAGCAGCAGAAGCGGGAGTCGTATGTCCTGTTCGTCGATCTACGCAAGGCTTTCCCGTCTGTTTGGAGAGATGGCCCATTTGAGAGGCTCTGGAAGCTGGGTGTAAGGGGCAAGTTCTGGCGCACGCTACGCAGGTGCTACGAGCAGTCTTCGTCGCAAGTGCTAGTTGATGGAGCACTCACCCCCGAAGTACTGGAGGGTGTAGGCGTCCAACAGGGGTCCCCTCTATCTCCCACACTCTTCAACGTCTTTATGGATGAGCTGTGTGATCGGCTGGCGAGTGCCCTCAAGATCACGGATGTGAAGCGGCTGAACGACATCAAGGCACTTCTATACGCGGACGACGTGGCCCTCATCGCTCACAGTCGCACCGAGCTCCAGAAGATGGTCAATGTTGTGGCCAAGTTCGCGGAAGATTACCGGCTGGAAGTCAACTTGAAGCCCGGCAAGACGGAAATCATGCCCATTTACACGTCGAGCAAGGCGAAACGACCAAGTATCAGGGAGCGAGGTGAGCCCGTGGTGTTGTTTCGCGGCCAGAAGCTTTGTGTCACCAGTCAGTACAAGTACCTGGGAGTGGTTATCACC
>WBZZ01006335.1:52500-65000 GCA_019918135.1 Paulinella micropora
ACATTTAATAATAAGAGTCAATCACTTCCATGAGTGAATTCCTATAAAAACTAATAACGAAATATTGCTGTTGACATTCAAGACAACAAAAAAAATCGATTTTTCTGTTTTGGTTGGAATTTCAGTTTTGGTTGGAATTTTGATTTTGGGTGAAAATTTGAATTTTTCAAATTAACTGCTATATTCGTCCGCAAAATATCGTAAATTTTCGCGAAATGTTACAATTAAATTTGAAAGTTTGAATTTTTGTCACAAAAATGAAAAACTGTCACAAAAATGAAAATCTGACACAAAAACTCAAAACTAATTTTTTGTGTTGTCTTGAATGTCAACAGCAATAACGATGTAGTATATCGTGGTGTTACAGTAGAATCAGTTCATCCGCCAGCAGCTTTTTGTTTTCATCGGCGGCCTTTGCTTGCTTCCTCCGACCACCTCTGAATGTATTTTTTCTCTTACTTGGACCCAGCTGCACCGTGCGTCTCGGAACAGAGTTACCTATCCACTCCACTGACTGAACACATTGGGCTGGATCCTGGGCTAACTGATTCTATCCTTTCTGGCATCCCCTTCCGAGGGCATGCACTTTGTCTCCTCCAGTCTTGTTAGAACTCATCACCATACATTTTCTTCTTCTTCTTCTTCTTCTTCTTCTTCTTCTTCTTCTTCTTTTTTTTTTGTTTTTTTTTTTGTTTTTTTTTTGTTGCTTGTTTCAAATGCACCGTGTTCACCACAGACTTCACATCCGACCCTCATATTTTGTAAATCGTTTTGTGGGACCAAAGGGTTACTGACCATGCTATTTTATTGAAATCCATGACCCTTCATTTTTTTCATGTACGTACCTAGTAAGAGCCAGAACATGCCATGATCGGTTTAAGGAACCATCGTGTCTTTAGGCCTTCCGAGATCGGAATTATCAATTGTTGTGTGAAAGGTTTCGCCGCCACCATGGGATAGTTTGAGTTCTAAACGCTGTTGATAACAAACAGTCCGGTTGAAGTCGGCCCTGGGCCAGTATGATTGCAAACATCCGAGGCTCATGGTCAACTGGTACTGCCACGGTGGCACTGTTATGGCAACTTGATACTTCTTTGAACCGTTTGCAAGCCGTGAACGTTGCCTTACTAAGGGAAAGCAGTCACTTTGCTCAATCAGATGGGGGTCTGTGCGGCGATGGAATAGTTGCTATCAAAACCGCAGTGTGAAAGCTGACGGAATCTGTGACCATACAACACCGGCGACGATGGTCAGGACTTCTAAAAATCGACGACTCTCAGTGCGACCCCGGCCGATGATCGATGATCACGGCGTCACCTTATTTACATCGCCTTCATCAAGTGCAAACCTATTGCCACAGGCGAAATTGGGGCAGCCAGTCCCGCGGGTACTGTGCATGCCTTGACGTCGAAATCCAAGTCAAGTTGGAAAAATCGCTCACAGTCCAAGCAGCATGATCTTGACCCAACCTGCTTCATGGTTTAGAACGTTCGGCCCTACTTCATCTTGAGCTTAATTTTGTTTATGTCGACCCTAGTCTTTGCAGCAAGTTGAAAAATGCTACTGATAATTGCGCCTGCTCCACCTTTGCGACCTGCATGATTCCCTCCCGATGCGCCGCCAGCAGTAATAAGGTACCTCCCCGGCACCAGAATATCCACATTCTACCAAAATGATTTGACAATTGCCAGCTTTGATAGCAAGAGATTATAGGCCTACCAGAATCCCACTGGATATAGAAAAAGGACCAGCAAATCCCACTGGATATGGAAAGTGGCCAGTGATCAAAACATCTGATGGCTTAACTGGACCGTCGCACCTAATAGTATTAGATACTATTAACCTGCTGCGTAAAATTGTATGTGGATCACTATTCATGTCAGTCTCTTTCTTTCTTTTCTCTCTATCTGTGTATCTCGCTCTCGCTTTTTGGTTTTTTGTTTCTTTGTTCAATTTATTTGGTTTTTCTTTGATTCATAATGTTCTTCAGAATCTTCCACTCGTCTGCGTTCATGCATTTGTCGGTATACTCTGTCTTTTCCGGGCTATGTCTTTCTTCGATTTCCCTTTCCCCTTTCTGTTCATTTTCTTAGTATGTGCAAGTATGTATAAATGTTTGAATCATCTTTAGCAAGGCAGCAAAGAGACAGCCTGGACTGTTGGCAGCGTGACACATCGGAAATACAATGTTTTTTTTTTTTCAATCTTGACCCTCGAGTTGCAGTCTTAATTATGAATCCGCTACACCAGCCGGCCATTCTATCTACCAGACTTAAAATTGAACAAGGAAGCTGGGAGCTTGCTCGACAACGAGGCTTGAAACGAAGCTCCACCTCCCCCTCGAGCTTATCACACCCTGTCGACTTCACCTTTCTTTCTCGATATATGTTCCATTCGAGAGCTTCTATGTAGCAGCTGCGGAAAGGCTTCCACAGCCTCAAAACCGAGGAGCTGTCTGATTGACTTTGCAGTTGTTCGAGCTCCCTAAGCTTATGCAAGGTTAAGCCATGATGGAAAGCGAATCAAACTCAAGACCTCATGCACCATATCGCTACAGTCTGACAGCTCCTCTTGCTGTTGCGATTCCGGATGATCAATCCCGGCCGCGGCAGCTGCTCTGGCATCCAGCCAAGCTAAGACCGCATCGGCAATCGCGTCTTCGGTGGTAACGAGCTCCTGGTCCTTTACAATATCTATGAACACAGCTTTTTCTAGCCGCTTAACGTTATCAACACAAGCACAGGCCTCAACGAAGTGCTCACGAATCAGCTTTCGCGCTTTTCCCAGTAAATCTCTCCGCACCAATCCGTCGATTTTGTTGTTGAAGGTATATTGAAAACCCGTAGACATGTTTCACTGCAAGCCACAAGTGAATAGGAAGAAAATGTCTGGATAACACAGAAAAAGCTTACGGCGAAAGGTAGCGTTCGATAAGTTCCTCCAGTTGCCCCACCGATGTACGCAACTCATGCTTGAAGGCGAGCTCAAAGAGTTCTTCTTTATTCACCTTCATCAAACCTGTGCATTGGATCCAAATGCGGCCTGGCATTCTGAACATTGCAGAAAGACCTGTGTAAAGGTACTTGAGCACGGTCTCTGCTGATGGCTCCAGCAAGGGAAGCGTTTGTCCGCATTCCACTAGGCTAAGCATGCTTTTCAAGACTGGACTACGGCTCAGAACAATACGATGGCATGATCGCTTGGTGCCGTCACCTAAGAATCATCGAAGCAGCAGCGAGAACAACAACAACAACAACAACAACAACCAGAATATTAATGTTGAAATTTGAAGGGTCGGATAGTGCAACACCCTACTACTACTACTACTACTACTACTACTACTACTACTACTACTACTACCACCACCACCAATATTACTTCTACTACTACTACTACTACTACTACTACTACTACTACTACTACTATTACTACTATTACTACTACTACTACTACTACTAGTACTACTAGTAGTAGTAGTAGTACTACTACTACTACTACTACTACTACTACTACTACTACTACTACTACTAGCTACTACTAGTACTAGTACTAGTACTAGTACTAGTACTAGTACTAGTACTACTACTAGTACTACCACTACTACTACTACTACTACTACTACTACTACTACTACTACTACTACTACTTAGTAACTACTACTACTCAGTAACTACTACTACTACTTAGTAACTACTACTACTACTACTACTACTACTACTACTACTTACTACTACTTAGTAACTACTACTACTTAGTAACAACTACTACTACTACTACTACTACTACTACTACTACTACTACTACTACTACTACCACCACCACCACCACCACCACTACTACTACTACTACTACTACTACTACTACTACTACTACTGCTGCTGCTGCTGCTGCGGCTGCTGCTGCTACTACTACTACTACTACTACTACTGCTGCTGCTGCTACTGCTACTACTACTACTACTACTACTACTACTACTACTACTACTATTACTACTACTACTACTACTACTACTACTACTACTACTACTACTACTACTACTACTACTTCTACAACTACTACTACTACTACAACTACTACTACCACCACCAACACTACTACTACTACTACTACTACTACTACTACTACTACTACTACTACCTACTACTACTGACTACTACTGGGGCAAAAAAATGTGGGAAAAAAGGAAGGAAGGAAGAGAAAAGCGAAAGGAGAGACCGAATGTTACAACAACATCATGAAAAGTATCATCTTCCCACCAGCTCGCCGTTTCGTCCTTTATGAGCTGGGTATCATCCAAAGTCGCGAGGCTCATTCAGCGAAGCAGTTGAATTTCGGCCTGGGAGTTGCGTATTGGTTGGGCGATGGATGGTATTTTGTCTATTCCATATTCGCATGTGTAAGGCTTTGCATAAACATAATCAGATGGCACAGTGCTAGTGCTGCAATTACGTACTATCGACATATTCAACGGTGCACGTGCATGAACATGTCGGTGTGAGACTTCAAACTTGTTCTTCTGTGGCAACGTGAAAACCAGGCACACACATTACACCACACACATATACATCATTATAGCATAATCACGCCTCATGCCTACCATCTTCAAGCATATTCACGCATATTCACGTACATCATCATACATATAACGACATGCACCATCTAGGTCTTGTGTTTTTTTAAACAAAGACCTAGGAGAGAGGGGAGAAGCTCATGTTGTGTGTGCTGTGAAATGAGGTTTTTGCAAGCTTGCGAAGCAAAAGCGGCTGATCTGACGATTCGGCGATTCGGGTGATCGAAAAAAAGATGTGGCTTCTGTCCTACCCTCGCAGCGGCAACCTCAGTGAGTCACTGCTGATTAGGACAAAGCTTTTCTTGCCTTGCGACAACAAGCTATCTAGATCTCTATCTTGTTTACTTATTTGCTGCAAGAGTCGCAATTATGTGGGGAAAAAAACTTGTGTCGCTCACACTGGCAAACTAAAAACAAAAAGGAAGATGCGACCCTATCTGGACGAATTACAACAAAGGCATGCTCATGAAAGGCCTCATGTTCGAGGATGTGTATTTTGCTTTCCACCCTTTTCTCAGCACCACCACCCAAGCGAAAAGACATGTAAAAGATGGGTAGGTGGGTGGAATTATTCAAAAAACAACCGGAAAATTTGCTCTAAGCACTTTTGAGCTCGAGCGAAAAATCAAATCTGAGGGTGAAGGGGTTGTCTTTGTAATGTTCAAAATTTTGGAGCGGGAACAATAGTTCCCGCTTAATTTATTACCGTAATTAACACTGCAGCGTTCACTTTTCAGTCTCCCTTACGGTCCACCCACTGATATGTGTGAAATGACGCTTTTGCTGCGCAAGCTTGCAAAAACCTCATTTCACAGCACACACAACATGAGCTTCTCCCCTCTTAAAGACCTCTAACTGCAAATGCCAAATTTTTCCGATCATCCCAGTCTGATTGCCTTATTTCTACCGAATCATACCACAATGATTAGACAAAAAGGAAGTACTTTACAGCATATAGGCGATCTCAACGTAACGGCGGTTTTCAAACGTAACGGCGGTCTGCTGACTTAAGATTTTCGGTGCATCTTGCATAACTTTCCTTTATGGGAGTGTTATGTGGTCGATCGCTGTTCTTTCCAGTGCGACCTTGGTACCACAGTCACTGCATGTGTGCTATAGGTCCGCATAGCAGAGGGGGGGGGCTGTCCTCTTTCGCATGGCCACCAGATCCATACCGACCTCAGCCTCGACAACAATTGTGTGTCTCCGCCTCTGTCGTATCGCTGTCTGTTATGAGCCTATATTTGGGTTTCGTCTCTTTTTCCTTTTCTGTCTGTTTGCCAGTGTTATCTACGAACAATTGCATGTTTTTTCGAAATGCTGTCAGCACCTACGTTTTTGGTGTTGATTCTCTTATGATATGCATGTAAGGACATACTGATAGTATCGAACCAACGCAGCACCCGTTTTTCTATGATCAAGCCATGCCTGTCTCTGTTATATTTGTAAAACGTATTTAGCTACAAAGTAGGGGACTGTATATGACTTTTTTTTTTACAAAGGTTGACACTTGACACACAATACTACTCTATCAGTTACAGTATGTGGTAGTGCTTACACAATAGTATCTATATGCAGAGTTACAATTTTACATCATATCGCCCCAACACGATCTAAATCCTCAAGCTGTATGTCAATCTAGTGTATTCCAAATCAATATTTACTAAAAAAAATGTTTTTGCTCTTCCAATGCAGACAATACTGTGCACCATCATTAACTGACACGTGATAGTCATAAAAAACCCGCTTTCGCGTAAGAGATGGTCGATTTAGTTGATTACGTCGCCGGTCTGTAAGACGCGTGTGATTGTTAGCTTGCTTTCCAAGCTTATGTCACGCAGGTATTTGTACACGCACGAACTTTTGTCTGACCACAGCACTTGCATTCTTATTGCGTAGATTCTCATTCCCAAACGAGCAGCTTCAGTCGCGGACCCGATTCTATTTGAATGGGATGCGTATTTCGATGGATCAAATCCAATTGCAGCAACTTTCTTTTTCAAGAGACTTGATGGGGTGCCAGCACTCAGATGTCCTAATGCGTTGCCATATAGCTTGAAGAAAAGAGGAGAGCTGTCGGTGAATGAATCCTTGAATGTGTATTTTATGTATTTGAGGTATGCTCTGACCCACATGACAGCGCAGAATGATTTGTTCACTTGGCAGATAAAGACAAGCTTCTCACCTTCCGCGTTTTTCAATTTCTCGAACCTGAGTACCATGTACTCGCACGGGCTGTTCCCAATTATGGTATGGTGGAACATGATGTCCGATACCTTCAATGCTACAATGTTACTGACGCGTGCCATTGAGATCCACTGCAGTAATATTAACGTAGCGTCTCTGCAGTCCCTCCATGTCACCAATGGTAATTGTAGTATCTTGAGCAGGTCGTCCCTCAATAAGGGGTATTTCCCCTCTCTCCCCGGTACAGCTTCTGCTACCGCTCTCTGTTTGGCCAATTGCACTAGCAGACTCTCGGTCGGGTTGTTACTAGTGTGCAGTGCGTATTGGGATTTAATTGCAGCCAGGCGGCAAGTGATTGTTGACTGTGCATACCACTCTCCTACATATATTTCAAATAGTGCGCAATCGTTTTGTCGGAGGCAGGAAAGAAGATACGCACCACTTGAGGAATCGCCTGAGGGAAGCTTTGTATGTTTCTATTTTGGTGTCTCTCCTGCCCGCTTGGCTTGCCCAGATCGCTATCTCGTCGTCATCTAGTATTGCTGCCCCTGCAGGGCGTAAAATTATTTCAACGAGTAAAATCAAACAGCACTGCAAGCATGTGCCATGATGGTCTGTGTACGTGATATGGGTGTTTGTGCCACGTTGGAGCTAGAGTGTATGATGCGGGTGGCAGGCTTAATGAATCTCTTGCATGTTCTAGAATCTGTGGCCACCAAGGTCTGGCTGGCCAATGCGGAAGTACAAATGCAACCCTTTTGCGGGATTTCATGGCAAGAAGGACTGACTGCCCTATTTGTCCAAAGTTTGGTGCCCAAACATCGCGGTCATCCAGGCGCCAGCGTACGGTAAGCTTCCCATGACATCTTGATGGACAGTCAGGTTTGTCAAGCCTGCGGTCAGCGCCGTGGAGTTTCTGTCTGCCCTCGTGTTGTTAGCTCTCTCGACCCAGCCCCAAAGTTTGTTTCGTATGTTGAGCTGTCCTGTATATACGTCGTCCACCATCTTGCAAAGACGTGTGAGGTGTGGTCGCTTGGACCCCCCTTTTTGCAGGTCTATGACTGCGTTAGCTGAGTCGAACACAGTGAGGACTGTATTACAATTCTGAAGGATGGATCTAAAATGGAGTGGTATCACAATAGCAGCCCAGAGCTCTCGTTCCGTCGACGAAGTACCGATCAATTCAGATGGTAGAGGGATTGTTACGTCTTCTTCAAGTACATGGCCCCCAACCGCGAACTCGCCCGCATCCACCCTCAACTAGACGTCCTGTCGAGGTTGAAATATTGCACATCTGCATTTGGCAGGATCCCTCAGGATGTGAAGCAAGTACTGCAGTTCTTGGCTCAGTTCTGACCCGCTCTGTGTAGTGACACTTCTCATCTTGATTCTGTTGGTTGCGTTGACAGTCACCATCATTTCCAGAGTCATCAGCTGTGCGTTGGAGAGCGCCAGCTTGAGACTGATCAACGCAGATGCAGTTGACTGCAGTTGCTCGACCGAAGCCCCTTGTGCGGAATGCACGTCCGCCAGGAGCTGGAGGATAAACTTGAGTAATCTTTCCCTCTTGCCGTTCAGCACTCCCATCCACAAATCCTTGCTGTTGATGACGTATCCCAAGTATTGTACCTCGTCCGAAGGTTCCCACTGCGTCTTCTCGGAAGTGGGAAGACCAAGGTAGGCAAACAGCGTCTTGATGAACGTAGGTATGCCATCGTCTGTGCGTAGGAGTTTGACAGTGAATAGGAAGTCGTCTGCATATTGCATGGATTGCAAGTTCAAGGTCCTTATCAGCTTCACGACAACCCTCATGATCTTCCCAAACCAAAACGGCGCAGAACAGAACCAATATAGTAGCGTCTTGTTCTGATAGGTTTTGCTCCTGTGTCTGAAGCCAGAGTATGGTGCACTTTTCCTAGCAAGCGGAATGGAGTAAAACGCGCGTTGCAGATCCACCACGAACATCTTTGCGCCGCTGTCTCCGTCGAGTACCATCTGAATGTCCTTTTCTAGCGTCTCCATTGTGAAAGGAGCCTTGGCTTGGAATGAATTACTGAATCGTTTGTCAGTGCACAGCTTCGTCTTCTTGATTCCCGCTGGGTCAGCCAGCACTTGGCAGAGGCTCGATCATTATGCATTCATCCCTCTTCACTTCTACCGCGTCTCCACGGGTAAGCATGTAGTCAATTTGGTCGTCGACTAATGCAATGTTCTCGAAGTAACTTGGGTGGTTCATAAAATCAGTCGCTGGAGGCTCACGCTCAAATCTGAGTTCTACACCATATGCGAGCCATGATAGCACCACTGCGTCCGCCCCTATTGCATTCCAGAACCCAAGCCTTGCCTTGATTGTGTATATGTGCCTATGCCTGGATGCCATGTGGCAACAGTAAATACAGGACTTCCGGAGCTGAAAAAAATAATAAAATAAAAAAATTATTAATAATATTAATACATATTATCTTTTAACTATGTAAAAAAAGAATAATTTATGAAAATAGTGTTGGAGGCGGCTGCATCAATTTCTGGAGAACACCGGCCCCTAGTCTGAAAAGCACTGGTTGCCACGTGGCAACAAACAAGTAGGCTACTTCAAGGCCTCGAAAATCAAGTCCGCTGCTTTTTTTTTGCTGGTTTGCCGTTTTGTTTATGCCAGGCATGACACGTTCTGCCTTCACCGCTACACAGGGGCATGTCGGGGCCACAGGTGCCACAGTAATAGCTCGTGTAAGACGACTTGCTGACAGAAGATGCATACAAACAAACACGACACCTACGCCTTTTAGGCCTCTCTATGCTATCATTATATGCTCTACCTGCCTCCTGTTTCTTTTTTGCTTTGTCCGACATGATTACTAGGGGGTACCTACGAAGTTCCATGCATTTTGGGATGATAGGTTGGGCAGGGGCATGGGGGTCAGAAGCGAGGGCATTGGGGGGTTGGGAATCAGGGGGTGCACCTTGCCTGAGGAGGGCTGCAGCAAGCACAGATTTGAAATACCCCGGCCTGTTGTCGCCCTTCGTCATGTTGAGGTTGGCTAAGGACGACTGGCTAAAAAAACAATAATATTTGTAAGCGTTGGTGATAATGAAGTCCATCAAAATCATAAAATCGACCTTCTTCCAGTCATTCAAAATAAAAGACAAATTGAGAGAGTTTGACCTGTGGCGTGCGGAATTAAACATATCAACCGCATTAAAAGCAGAATAATAAAGGGCCACAGCCTCGCACCTGGGGACACGGGGCACAGACTGACTACTAAAACGAGCATTACGAGGCTTTCCAGGCAAGGTAGTGGAGCAGGTAGCAATAATTTGCTGCTGGTTGTGGTCGTTTTGGTTGACTGCCAATAGCTTCACCCCCTCCTTTTCGCATGTTGCAGAAGCTAAATCGCCCTCCCCCCCCCCCCCCCCCCCTTCTACTGTGTAGAAGCCGCACAGGAAAGCCCACATGAGCAGTCTTCACCATTCCAACAAAATCGACCCCCCTTTTCTTCATCTCGACTGCTGTTTTGCAAGAAGCGAACCAAGAATCGCCGATGAAAATGCGACCTGTTCCCCACCACGGCTTGGATAAACGAAGGGTAGTGGCAGTCGTGACTCCAAACTCTTTGGCGAACTCCTTGTGTTTATCTCTGTCCTTACCATCCACTATTTCCATGGGGATACAAACCCCCGTTTCGACATCGCACGCTGTATGATATTCCCTTCCAACAGGGATTGGCTTACGGGGGACACACATTTGGCCAGGCATACCTTCCCCTGTATATTGACCCATGCTCTCATCGATAGTAATTACCCCCCCAGGAACGATTGCAGCCCTTGCCTTGGCGTCAACAGCTTCAGCGAATGCTCGAATTGGCAAAAAAGGATCATCATCAGTTGCAGGGGGGCCAGTACGTAGACATTTCAAAATGGTGTCGAAGCGATTCAGCGCCATATACTCACCAAAACCATCTCCTGGCAAGCCATCCGTCCCCTCACCCTCCTTGGGGGCCCAGTGCGACCTTCTTCGACCCCTGTCTGCAATGGAAATGCGTACCAGCAGCCCCAAAAAAAGCCAGAACTCCTCAGTGGACAATGCTTTTGCTAAACCATTATTTTGTTGTTTTGCAAGCTCCTGGTTGGTGAGCTGAAGGATGGATGTTAAAGCCGACATGGGGAAAAAATGAAGAAAGTGTCTACAAACCGGAAAAACAAAAAAATAAAATAAAAAAATTTGGCAATCACGCAAAATTTTGCACGAAAGCGGACACCATGATGACAAAAAAAAAACAAACAAAACAAAGGGAGTTGAAATTAATTTTCATTACATTATTTCTCTGCAACGACATAACAATATTCAAAAAAAAAAACAGACACATGTAAAAAAAGTGTATGGGGTATGGATGCAAACTGGAATAAGAAAAACAAAACGAAATGGTAAAGAAAGAGGAGGGGGGACGCGAGGGGGGAGATGTCAAACTTCTCTTCCATCGTAGAGTTTGCCTTGTGGCGAGGACGATCTGCTCCACAGTCCACTGGCTTGGGACCCACTTTCCAGTCAAAGCCCTTCCCCAACACATTTTGTTTCTCCTCCTCCACTTGCTGGGCTGTATAGGGGCTGGGGTTAGGAAAGGGAACAGCCTCATCCTCACCTCCCTCCTCCTCCTCCTCTTTTCCCTCACCCGCCTCATCCAGATTCTGTTGCTGTTTTTGTTCCTCCTCCTGTTCCTCCTGTTCTTCTTCTTCATCCTCCGAAACCTCCATCTCCACCTCTTTCTCCTCTGCATTAATGAACTTCAAACTCGACCCTGCCTGCCCAGGCTCTGGCTTCAAATGCTTCGTGAAGAAGTAATAATCCTTGCCATCAAAACGGAGCGTGGTTAAAGCTTTTTGGTTTTTTGTTTCTTTTTCTGTCAACACCCCCAAAGCCACAATGTCCTTAAAGGTGGGATCGCCAAATTTCTTTTTTGCCCAAGCCCTCCCCAAGCGCACAACAGGGACTGAAAGGGTGTCTCTTACTCCATCTTTTCCAAAAAAAAATCGTTATGTGGTGAATTTACGTGGAAAAAGTGCACTGGGAGGGGTCACCCTTCAATAGAAAAAAAATAACTTCAACTAAAAGTTTTGTCGAGAAATTTTACGACGCGCTTGTTAGGGACTTTTCCAACAGTTTTCTAGCGTTTTATTCATGAAAACAGCCACGGTTTAGTCGTGAGAATTTTTTAAAAATTAGTACTGAAAAATTATTGCCACATGGCAACAAATGTTGCCACATGGCAACGCCAGGCACATAGACAATTGCATGTGCCGGGTCCTTTGAGTCTGCCCACGGGTTGCATATATTGTATGTCTCACCCATCGTCAAAATCTTCTGCTTGACCTCCTTTAACGAGCCCGAGCTATACTGTTCGACAGCTACTTGTGGTGTTGTCAGAAGCCAGGTTACGTATGATACCTCGTCCGCTGGCGTCGGCACGGTCTGCCTTGATGGGCAAAAATATGCTGCTGATTCTGCCCTTGTGCAGAGTTCGCGCCGCGCGAACCCTGAGGGCAGCTTCTCGCCCAGTGCTGGTTGGATCAGCAGATATGGCATGCCCCACGGTTCTGACGTCCACCACGGTTCTGTCGCCCTCGAGTTGGTCGTAGTGGGGCGAATCGGCTCCAGATACGGGGCCACTTCGTCCGCAATCACTAGCTTTTTACCCACCAGTAGCATCTTGGCCTCGGCGTCTTCCACCTGTATTGGGTTTGGGCCACC